>OMNM01037584.1:9851-23221 GCA_900302745.1 Parablennius parvicornis | reverse complement strand
CTTGGTTCTCCTTCCAACAAGGATTAAACTCTCAGACATAGACTCATCTAATCACTGGTGGCCTAAATGGCGAGAGAAAATCCAATCCCCCCCCACAACAAAGTGTGATCACAAGCACACACAGAAGCAAATGTGCACCACAAAACATAGAGGAGCTTCTCTTCTCTCAGGCCAACAATGTTTGGTATATAAGAGCTGTCTTCAGAATCACTGAAATGTTTTTTTTTCCCCTCTAAGTTTTGAATCATAGACAAAGTTTTCAGATAACAGTGAGAAAATATAAGATGATTTGCACATTGATTATATCTTAAATCTTATTTAAAAAAAAAAAAGAATCTAATGAAATATTAACCAATCTGCTGCATGAAATAATTTTGGAAAACAACAACTATAATCTGGATATAATTAAACACTCTGCAATGCTAATGAAACCATATTTTTTCCGTTCACAAATATCTCATCCATTATAATGTTAGTATTAATAATATTGTTCCAAAATTACACAAATAACAACACAAAATCTCAAATACTGACACGAGTACAAACATTATGACGCTGCAAAATAAACTCTGGGTTAACTTGGTGTAAAATTCATGACCAAACTTCTGATATCTTGTTTCAGAAACAATTTCCGTTCTGACAGGTGAAGATGATCGAGGGCAAAAATGGAAATCAAGATATAACAAAACAGATCTGGCTTATGAAGGCCAGCTTCATAGTATGCAATACTACAAATGGTCCAAAGATGTTTATTGTCAGACGCTGAGGCAATGCAGCTCATCTGTCATTCATGCAATAGAGCTCGGTGAATTGAAGTGAAATTAAGAGAAATAGCGAGAGTGGATTGGGAAAGGAAGATGGAGCAAATCCGACTTGGCTTTGATTGAATCCTGCACAGACAGTGGCCAGATACACCTGGGTTCCTCTGTTCATCTGAATCCAGATATTACCCCTGAATATAAAACATCACAAGCTTGACAAGCTGCCTCCAGTGTTTCTGAGATAAGGTGGTGCTTCCTCAGACAGACAGAGTTTGATTTTTTTTTTTATTTTCTCTTTTTGAACAAAGACACTCTCTTCATAAACTGCAACACCCTCAAACAGTTCTGTGTGAAGGCATGAGGTGTGTGAATGGAAATATGTGCCAAAACATGCTCAAAAACAAACAAAAATCAGAAATGATTTTAAAGGTCATGACAGTAATCATGTAAAGTAAACATCTTTTTCTCTGCCCAGCAGAAGGAAATTATTTTAGAATCATGTGTCTTCAATTCCAAAGTGGAGCAAGAAAAGTTCCTATAACAGGGAAACAAAACAAAACACTGTTAACAAATGCAAATGTATACTGTATGTTTATCCAGTATTTAGAACAGATATATTACCTTGCCTTATTACCTTGAAGCTGAAATGAAACAGAAACGCTGCTGTTGCCATCACTAATAAACCGATTAGTTTAAAACTACTCAACTCATTAAGTTGTTTACACGGCTGATGAACTATAATTTACATCTTTCTCTTTTCTGCAATAGTCATTATATCTAACAAAAACTCTTTCGTACATGGGTCTTATGAACTGTATGTACCAATAAAAAGAGACGCATAAACATAAAGTGAACTAAGCACCAGGTTGAGATGGTTTGGACATGCACTGGTGAAGATAGTGGATATAATGTGCAAAGGATGCTGAAGATGGAGCTGCCAGGTAGAAGGAGAAGAGGAAGACATCAGGGAAGATTCATGAATGAAGAGTGAGATGGAGGCAGATGAAGAGAGAAGTTCAAAGACAAAGAAGAGGATGAATCTATCCACTTTGTTGGATAACGTCATAATGTAAAGTGAAAACTAATCTTCACCTTAGGCAAACTTAGACAAGCTAGATAAAGGAAGATTAGACATGAGATGACAATGAGTTCATGATAAAGATTTCCCGATATATTCAAAGTTGTTTTTACTTCATTTGAAGCATACGTTACAGCAGACAAGTACATGTCAAAATGAACTGCACAAATGTGAAGATGTGTGTACGACCATTATAAATTTAATAAGACATTTCTTTTGATCAGAAAGTCTGCTTTTTTTAAGCTGATTTTTTTTTGGTGATTTTTTTAAGCTTTTAATTTCCAATAGATTCTCCAGAGTATTATCATACATTTCTAAATTACTTACAACTTGCTGTAAGATGTTTTTGAGTTGATAGGCTACTTTTTGAGTCTACTGCTGTGATATGCTTTGAACATCATTTTAATAGAAATTGAGTGGATTCATCAGAGTTAAAGGAGCGGTGCACTTTTGAACACGGCATCATTGGTACATATCAGGATCAAAACCGAGCCATGAAGCTGTTGACATCCATGACACAGCTTTGGTTAATCAAAACTATAAAAAACCATTTTGAATGTTCCAAGGAGTGAAATAGATGTACTTATAAATTGGCAGGAGTGTGAAAACACTCAATGTTGTCCTCTACCAGATAAACGATGAGCTTTTATCACAATTTCCAACGTTGTTGTCAAGGTTCATGTTCTGTTTTGTGTTTTTTTGTGAGATCCTAATTCTGTTTCTTGTTTTAGGCTCCTTGGCTTACCTTCCTCATGTTATATTGTTGTTCTCCTCTGCCTGAGAGTGTGATTGTGGTCACCTGATGCTTTGGGTATATAAGGGGTTGTTGTCCGCTCTGGTTTGTCGGCCTGTCTTCGGTACTGCATTCCTGCGTTTCCTGTGTCTCGGCCCTCCTGTGCATCAGCTGCTCAGCGTCTGGTTGTAGACTTTGCTGGACTTGAACTGGAAGACAATGTTCTTAGGATTTTCTGTTTCTTGTTATGACAGAATGAGTTTTTTCATGAGTCCACCTCTGTCGTCCCACATGTAACAGTTGCAGCTCATGACTATGTTGTAGTCATGAGCTTGTGTTCATGACTACAACATGAACACAAGCTCATGTTGTAGAGTTGGTGTTGTAGAGTTGTTCACAGACTAGTGATGTCACGGTTGTTCTAGTAAATAAATTACGCTCTATGGATACTTGCAAACCGATAGAAATGTGACATAAAATGTCACCAAGATCTAAGCAACACTAATGTTAGAAATATAGTCTGCAGAGTCCCATTGATATAGAACACAGGACCTGCTCAGCATACTCTGTCTACTTATATACATGATCTTTGTCTCTGTATCTTTACAGTGAGAGATCTACGGCTTGATTCTTGGTCATATATACATTTCCCGACAACACAAGTTGTTTATCTCTTAGATGATGTACAAGATAAAGTTTTTTTATATATTCCTATTATAGCAAGTTATTGCAGTTTCCACCTCTAATTCAGTAGAGAGCAACAATGTGATGTCAAAGTCAAATATGACAGGTGAGATTCAAGCTAGAGAGTGGGTGAGGACGGCATTGGTTAGGAGAGACACATTTCACTCACTGGTCTCTGTTCTAGGCAGATATGCAGAGACAGGAGGACCTGCTTCTCCCAGAAGAGCTCCATACGTCATGCAGTTTGCGAACTTACTTGGAAACATCCTGCCAAACAGCAATGTCATACTTGGGAAACTCCAATCGCACCTGACAAGTCACATACTGAAGTATTTGTTCTGAGGTCCAAGCATCCACCGAGTTCCAAGTGCACTTCAAGCTCTGCTCATTACCTGCTAATACACATCGCTCCAGCATGTGACCCAGGGAGATAGCAGCCTCCTCTGGTCACATGGTGTCACATGAACTGAAGCACATGCAGCAAAGACAATTCTAGGGCACCATCAGGACAAGTCTTCGACTGTCTGAGAGCGGTCCAGCCTCAGCCCAGTCTTAAATGCCTTGAAACATCTGTGGAGGGACCTGAAGATGGCAGTTCACAGATGCTCCCCCGTCCAATCTGACAAAGCCTGACAGGACCTGTCAAGAAGAATGGGATAAACTACCTAAATCCAGGTGTGCCAAGCCTGTAGAGACTTATCCAACAAAGACTTGAAGCTGTCCTTACTGCCAAAGAGGATTCTAACAAAGTACTGACTTAAAAAAAAACGCTGCTTTTCTAAATCGGAGCTTTTAGTTTTCATCCTTTAACCAGTAGTTTGACTTATTTTGTTGTGGATTGATGAGGAATATGCAAATGTTATTGTTTTGCATCTAAACTGTACAGAATGTGTTAGACGTCCGAGCAGCCAAAAATTGATACTCCGGAATGGTCGATCATTTTGTCTTCAGTGCATAAGATTTAACTCATGGACGTTTGAAAGGTTCGATATATTTTCTAGGCTGACATCAGCGAGGTGTCCAATTTGTTCCTAATTCATTCTGCACCCTGACGACAACCATACAGCTACAGTTATAACTGTCTCCAGCAACAAGAACAACTCGAGGTCCTACAACAGATGGCAGGCCCCCAGCTCCCCCTCCTGTGAGCCAGCATGTCGATATAGAGTCAGTCCAGGAGGACACAGAAACAACTGCTTCTCAAATATTTTTAGGCAGTCTACCTGCAAAATATCTCAAAACATGATATGTGAGGTGAATTTGGAGCTCTTGCTATTAACAATCTTCTCCGCTTTTCTTTGACTGCTTCATTTAATGTGTAGTGTGTTATCTCTGTATGCAGAGGGAGATTTTAATTCACTCATGTTGAAGCTTGAAGATAAAAACCAAGACGTACTTTATATTCAATGCTGAGGTCAGCCTCCTAATAAGCCAGTCTTGGACTCATTACATTAGTTTGGATTTGTCAGCTGTTGACGGAAATGTAAAAAAGAAAATTCTAAATTCTGGGACATATGGTCTTCTTATGGACTGCAAAACTATTTTATCCTTTCTTAGCAGAAATCTCTATAGAGTACGTATTTACGGTGAATGTATTCAGTATTATTTCTTCAGCTTCACGATATATGTCTGACACTCTTACCTTTTAATGACACAAAAAAAATAGCCCCATCTTCGCGGTGACATTCAGCACGACTAGTCATCAAATCAATAACTTCATAATGACGCCCTGTGAGGATTTCGATAGAACTGCGAGAGGATTAGACTTTTGAAAACCTCTGCTTCTGCTCCATCTCACCAACTCACGAGGCAGGGACAAAGGCTGCAGCCATAACCCAGATTCAGGCACTGCAGCCATTCTCACACTTTTTTTGTAATTTTCACAGATAAAATCTCAACCTTAAAACATACCTGCTGAAAACCCTCCTGTCTTTTTCACCCAGTTACATCAGCAGCTGCATGTGTACTACCTGAAAGAGGGGCTCCTGCTATTTGGTCATGCAAAATTAATGAATGTAAACTTTTTTAACAGACAAACCTAGGTGTTTGTTACTCAGTCTAAAAAAGAAGGCAGGCCAATGTATGTGTATATTTGCTCAGAGGGAGGATGTGGATTACAACTCTGCTACCTCTGTCTAATGAGCACAAACCTTAATCCACACCTACCAGCTGCTAATTCCTGACTCACCTTACACTTGTTTACAAACTAGCACTGAGTAGATATGTGATGGCAGCATGCAACGGGTTCATAAAGGATGGCATATCCATATATAAAGGTTGGATGAAGCGTAAAGATTGTTAGTATTTTCGAGCTTGTTTACTTTCTTCCCTCCATCCTCTATCCCTTCTTTATCCAGACGAGGATTGCGGGAAGGTGGAGCAGCTCCCTACTGACATCAGGCAAGAAGCAGATCAGATCAGAACAGATCAACGATTCATTGATGGACTAGCACACTGATTTTGTTCAAATGAAACAACCGAACTGATAGGACTTCCTACATTATGGTTCTCGGGGGGGCATTAATATCTGTCTCTGACTGACAATATTGTCACATTGACGGATACATTTTCTTTATTGAGCCCATGAGAGGAACTGTTATGACACACCATCATAATTAAAAACTGATTAGGAATAACAATGAAATATCACACAAACGTGCAAATGTGAACAGCAAAACACATAAAAAAAATCACAGTAGTAATAGCAGGAAATTCTTTTTTTAATTAAAAATGAGCAATTAGAGCAAAGTGAAACTGACTAATATACACAAATGGCATAAAGACATCATGTATTGATGTGTACTGATACAAAGTGGCGTGTTCACCTATCATCCATCTCCTGGGTCTCCTCCACATTTAGAAGACCACTCCACAATGTTACGTTTAGTCTGACTCCTACACATCTATAAAAAACCCCCCATGACCTCAGAGGCATCAGGGAATTTCTGCAGAAGCATAATTCAATGTTTTGCTGGGCACCTAAAGAAGGAGAGAGTGAACAAACACAAAGAAAGAAAGAAAGTAGTTCAGTGGTAGAAGTTGATATATGATGTTAAATTCCTTTTACCATCCAGATGTGTGTGACTGTGCTGTGACGGCAGCTTCAGATGTATCCATATGAGGATAATCGGCAAACCTATAACTAGACTGTGTCTTCAGGACATTGTGCATTTAGACAGCAGGCTTGCAGACCAGGTTATGGAGTTGTTTTAAGTACTTTAAATTATTCTCAATAGCAAATGTATCATTTAAGCTCTCCAGACTGATCAGTTCCTTAACCTACCTAATTTTCAGTCACTGGGATTACAGAGGCTGATATCGGTGTAAAGAGCTAAAGGGTTCTATTATCTGTGTCTGTGACTGGTCCAGTGTATAATTCATCTTCTGACACCCGCCTTTAAGCATCCATGCACTCAATCAGACCTTCAGGTCACGTTGTACTCTTCCCAGTTTGTCCTTGTCACTGGACCTGACGGTGGCCTTCCTCTTATTTCACAAAGACATCAAGCAACTAGTGATCTGAAGCCTATAATTATGAAAAGACTCCACATGTCTTCGTGGTGGTATGGAGAGAGAATAGGATGTAATGTATTGTGCAGCTTATAATGATAGTTTCATCCCCAAGTGAATTGTAGAGCACCTCCCATTCAGAGTTTCAAAGCCTTCATGCTGGACTTCAGAGTCCAACTCCTTGCAGTCCTTATGGGTACAAGGTGGCTCCGAACAGCAGGGCGGGAACAAAATGACGCTGATATTTGACTGGTGCCTTTTGTAATGTATCTTAAAAGTCGCTTAAACAGGTGACAAGTGTGAAAAGAAACAGAAAACTAATGTAAGAAGAGAGATTCCGTTACAATTCTTGAGTATTAATGCTCACATGATGATGAGAACTGGGACCCTGACTCAGAGGTCAATAAACACAACAGGTTTCACACACACTTTTAGCATAATTTCAGTCATTCATACATGACAAAAGCAATCCAGAACCTTAATGTTTAACATGTAAAACCAGAAAAAACTGCCAATTATATGCTCTCAACTCCAACTGTGTGCAGTAAGGCTACTTGGATTCTGCTTGGAAATAATTGTCTCTGACGTTGAGTCTGGGCAGGTTAATAATCAACTCTCCATATATAGCTTTTCTTTTTTTTGTAGCTACGTAGCTTTGCTATCTAGACTTCTACCTCCCCCTTTGAAATGCAAAGTTACCAGCTTGTGTGGGCTGAGGTGAAATCACATTAACAGATAATAAAAATTAAGATGTGGGCAACATTTCGAAGCTTTTCCTGTCAGATACATTAGCACATCAGTGTTGATGGGACAACTAAGCAACACCCACTAGTTGTTTTCACTGACTTGGTAGGAAAAAACAAATCCTATCACATTACTTTATATTTAATTGAAAATAAACAAAAAAAACTAACATTTTTAGATTAAAAAAAAATGCATTTGTAAATGCATTCATCAGATGCAAAATATCATACAGTTGTATTTCAATGCAATACCAGACAGACACACAGAAATGCACACAGCTCTCAACACTTTTCTTCACAAACTTTCCCTTACACACACTCATATACGTATACGTACATGTGGGTTGTGAGCCTTTGTAAGAAACCCATATAAGTTATCGTGTTACCATCCAGACACGGACGTCGTCGTTGAAAAGCCCTGCTCACAGACGCACCGTTTTATTTGTCCTTATAATTTCGGCTTACTGCGACTGACAAGTGCGATGTCCTTTTACACACCGGCTGAGGGGGGAGAAAGTGCTGACATGGACACTTGTCCCATGAATTTTGTGCCAGCGACAGGAATGTGCTGACACCACCAACTGTCTCAGGAAGAAATCTCAACAAAGAAGTGAAATTAAATGCCGACAACTTCTTCTACGCTTCCTGGAGTTACAGACCTGCTTTAATATTTCATACCTGCTTTTTATTCAGGTCTTTTTTATTCATGTCTGACCTGATGAGAACTGGGTTCAAGGAATGAAGGAAGAGGAAAACAACGACATGGTTTGCATTCTGTCCACTCGTTCAGTTTTCTTTACCGTCGTAAGGAATTGTTTGATTATCCCCGACTATCAGTTATTCAAATTCATGCTGTTCATGAAATAAACATTTGGAATCGAAAGTTGTATATCCCTTTTTATTTTATTTTTTTTTATTTCAAAAAAGAAATTGTATTGAATGGCAATCAAATAATACCAATGTATGTGCATATACCAGTCATACCGGTTTCACATAATTCCAATATTAAAAAGGTTGATCATATATAAAACTACCACAAAAATATCTATATTTTTGCCAGCAATGACGTGTCATTAGGCAAGAGGTCAACAACATTAAAAGTCATACAACAAGCAATAACAAGATGCAATGCCTCTAAGAATTCAAAACTGTTAGTGAGAAACTACAAACATACTAAAATATATCATAAATATATACAAATATATAAAAATATTTATCAAATATATAATGAAGATATAGATATATGCTGAAAAGTATTCAGAGGGTCCCTCACATCAACATGATGTCTGTTGCAGAGATGTTGTCTCACCTGACCGACTGTACTGTTTATACTGTTAAAATTTAAACTTTGAAAAAGAAGGACATTTTGAATGAGAGGTTGAACCTTTGTGATGATGAGTGAAGTAAAACAACAAAGCAATGTGAAAGCAATGGCCACACCAAAAAAGAAAAAAATATATGGGTCACTATGTGGCCTGGAGTCTTGGATTGGATTTCAAAGATTCGACCGGAGGGAAAAATTCACCCCAATATGGATATCACAAATACTTGGGCTTTCATCTCAAACTGACATGGACATTTGCAAACATGACTGACAGTTTCCTTTCCTGGAATAGAAACCCAATGATACCAAATCTAAATGTACATGAATGCTATTCTGATTCTCGTACACTAATAGAGAGAAATATCAAGATCCCCATAGAAGACTTCAGCCCGGTGCTTGTTGTGGTCCCCCCCCACTCAGGATGCCGCATGCTTTTCATTTATTTCTCGTGATTGCATGACATCCTTGGTGGAGGGATGTGACCTTGGAGAGACTGTCGCATCTTGTAGCACTGTGGATGCTTCACAGATATCCTCTTTCAGTGCCATATCCCCTCATATGAGGGTGCAACAATACAAAGGCATTTTAAAATGGAAACGTAGAATGTTATTCTCGCAGTGCTTTCATATTTGTTTACTGACAGCTGGCTGTAATAAAACAGAATTGAAGGGAATAACTCATCTGGAATCCCACCAAAAACAAAACCCCTCAGAGGCTTTTTGAGAAGACAGTAAGTCAATCTGTCAGTCAGCTCAGTAGTGAATATACTGTAGATACCAGTGTCTATAGTTTATTCATACCAATACCACAGATTTGTATCTATACATGCTTTAATTTAATCTATATACTTATATTGACAGAACAAAAAATATTTTCACTATTTAGTTACACTAAGGTTGTCTCCAAGGAAACCCAAAACATGTGTTGCTACATGTCGCACCAAGAGGATGAATCAAACTTAATTTGGCAATCATGTCATTTTCATAGATAGCCTAAGTTTATATTTCCGAAAAATGCCAACATCCGTAATTATGGAAAAACATGTTCTATTTCAAAATATAATGTGTCCAATTTATGTTGGTATTTAAATACTATCAAATTGAAAGTAGCACCATAATGATATATATGTAGCCCTTCATAATTCAAAATATACAAGACCACAATAATTACTGTAACATGGACACAATCTTTCAGCTGATCAGGTAAAAAACATGATACCAAAAGCTAACAGTACCTGTTTCTGTTAGGTTGTAAAATACTTGAATATTGTAGGCTTTTGTTTAGACTGTTGCAGTTGATATATTTGAAATCAAAAAAGTCCAGTTGACCTTGATTCTGTATTACCGTCACATTACATTGCTGATAGGTTGTACAGGTTTCAAGTCCATAACAAATAGTGTATTATTTTAGTAAATGTTTGTTTAATATCGTGTTTGCAGACTTCAGATTTTCTAAAGTGATTTACCATCTGATAAGCCTTTAATTGCACCAGTCTGCAACCCAAAACTATATTCCTTAATCACCAATGCACTCGCTCAGTTTTAAAAGAGGATTGTTTTAGTCTAAATCCCCTCTAAGTGCAGTTTTATACTTAAAGGAGTCTGACTGGCAGTATTTATTATTTTGATCTGTTTATATTTACAGTAGTAGCAAAACACTGTAACTTGAAACTATCCATACAAAAATTGTGCTATATAATTCATCAAAGTTTTATATATAAGTCGGGCCTTGTCAAAGATCACAATATAGTGTAGCTGCTACTTTTTTTATAGACTTGAGCAGTGTTTTGCCAAATCTACAAAACCATATTGGATCCAGTTCTTTTTTTATGAATGAGATAAGTACTGGATGTACAACCAGTTAACATAGAAATAAATACGGTGAAAAAAAACATTGGAAGTATATGTGATGGTTCCAGGAGGGGTTTAAAGAAATAATCAGGTACTGAATAAAGAACCAGATGCTGAAAAGTTAGTGATGGCATGAGAATTATGTTTCATCTATTAAGTACTGACTTAAAACACTAATGAAGTAAGAGACAAGACAATGTCGTATCGTTTCCTATTACAAATTTAAAAAAAAGTTTCAGAGAGCCTCACACAATATGCACAGTATATGCACTCTATTATCTTTTTCTATAATGATCAAACAAATCATGCACGGGAAATAGTGTTTAGGGAATTATTTCTTTAACAATGAATGTTTCTTGACAATAAATTGCACAACATTGGAAATCCTATTTTATATAGTGCCACATTTACAAGGAACATGCACTTGTGGGATGGGCAACTGATTTTGCTCTCTGGCAAAGCCAAGCAGCTTTTCTTTGCTGATGATTCTTTATTGGTGCTATTTGGTGGATTGTATGATTGAAGTCTGAAGAAACAAGTCATATAGGAAATCTATCAATTTATAAGTTTCACAAATTCTGTGGTGTTTGGAAGTTCCACCTTCTCATCATGGAGTTCATCAGCCTGGTGACACACTCAACAAACCAGCATTTGTTGCACGATTGTGTTAGTCACAAAAAAAAAAAAAAGGTATGCGTTCAATGGAGTGAGGTCAGAACTGCTTGGAGGCCATTTCATCCTATCCACTCCAGAATTTTGAAAGTACTCTCTGATGAAGTCCGCTCCGTAGGGGCAAGTGTAGCCATGTTGGAGGACTGAATGCAGGCCCATAGTGTGGAGATATGCAATTAGCACTTGTTGCAGTATTTCATCTCATCATCTATCTGCATTCAGTTTGTTCCCAATGATGAAAAGCCTTGTTTCTCCAATGAAGGGGATGCTGTCCACACTACCTCCATCATACATAAGATAACCCTCTGCTGGTCAACTCCTCATCTGGACTCATCGCTGAATATAAAAGTCTTCCTCGTGTTTAAGTTCCAGTGCTGACACAACCACTGCAGTGGTTTGATGATGAATAGCAGTCATGTCCGGCCTCCCAGCAGCCCTGAGAGACTGAAGACTGACACCATAATCTTTGTTCTGAACTGAACATGAAGCCATAGGCAGCATCTTCCTGCAGACTGTGACTGTTGTCTTGGGACAGTCACTATGTGGCTTGTCTCCAACATCACACTTCTTATGGTACTTGGCCTTCGTTTTACATATGATACAAGGGCCCATCCATCCATCCATCCATCCATCCATCCATCCATCCATCCATCCATCCATCCATCCGTGTGACATGCTGGTTTGGACCCCAACAGAACACTATAGCAAGATCTAGGCTCACAACCACTGACAATGTCAATCGAGCACCTGATTTTCAGTACGTGGGGTTCCAGAAGTACAAAAATCAACATTGATAGCAAAAAAAAAAAATTGTTCTATATAGGCTTTACTTAACTCTGCTTATCCCACAAATGCATACTCATTACAAACTTGGCACTAGAAGATTTAAGAAGAAAACAATCAATCTCTGGTATATTATAAGACACCTACTGTAAGTAGAGGTGCATTCTTCATACGACAACGCTAATCTACAACATACTGTATAAATGTCATCATTCTTTGTGCTTACTTTATTCACAGCATGTTGATTAAGTGATTCATATCAAGTATGTTCTAAAAGCATATTATGGAGAAACCTGCTCTTCAGCTGCCAAAAGCATTTGAGTCTCTGTGCAATTAATCCACAGAGGTATTCCCTGGAAAGTCAGCTCTTCACACAACAGTGTGAATCTCTGCAAGACAAACATGGCGAATTTGAGGAAAATTGGTCATGGAAAGCCAAGTGAAAAACATAAGGATGAATATGTCAAATGTTTATCAGTGATTGGGCTGTGATTGTTAGATATTCCTGTTGCTATCTTGTTTGTCTCTTTGCTGCACTCTAACTCTCCTTGTATTAACTGAGATGCTTTTAAGGGGGACTGACAGCAAAATGGATTAAATGGGTTTGCTGACGGAATACATATCAAATCTGAGGGCATGCAATTGTGGGCTGCAGCATTTGCAAGGCTTATGGCTTCTGCTGAGGCTGTGGATCCATCATGCCTTGCCTGCTCTCCTTCTCTCCTTCCTATTCAGATGTAGAAGAAGAGGGAAGGAGAAGAGTGAGAGGCAAAAGAAAAGCACTCTTGATCACCTGCTTTGTCTGAAGTGAGTCACCTTGCAAATATATGAATAGCAAATGCAGGAAAAGTAATCTGGTGGCGCGCTGGTACATCCTCCCATTTGCATACCTGCCAGCCCCTGTAGTTAGCTCCTGCATTTCAGGACTTGGCACCTCAAATACGCAAAGGTATGCATATATTTTCTTCTTTTTTTTCCCCCTCAACTATGTTGTTTTCTTTTTCTATCTTGCATTTCCTTTGTCTACTTCACAATCCTGTCCATCTTTCCCCTCCTCTATTTGCTTCCCCTTTTTCTAAACCTACTCCCCCCTCCCACCTCACTCATCCCTTTTCCTTCTGTCTCCCTCAGACATCAGGGTGTATTTCCCCCCCGGCAGGATGCATGACAGGGGAGCAGGTGGAGCAGAGAGCAAATGACAAATCTCTCTCTCTCTCTCTCTCTCTCTCTCT
>OMNM01037581.1:8412-22534 GCA_900302745.1 Parablennius parvicornis | reverse complement strand
CGTGCGAATGCGCAGCGGGCCTAGCAAGAATTCATAAAAGTAACTGGAAAATATATGCAGCAAGTGTTTATCTCAGAAAGGGAATTCCGTGTCCTGCGTTCCACTGGTGAGGGAGTTAACCCCGAAGCTGAGGACAGCGTCACCCAGGAGTAGAAGTTGGTCTAATCCTGGCTTCCCACCGTTGTTAGAATCTGCTGGGTTTTCAGGGAGCTGGATTGGCTCCGCCCCACATGCCCATATTGGGAGAAGGAGGGTGCGATACTCTGCTGGTCTTGTGCTTTTGTTTACATTGTATGGATCGCTATGTCACGGAGAAACGCCGTTCAGTCATACCAGTTTGAGTTATAATCTGAGCCAGAAAGAGAAGCTCTTGAAGAAGTTCTAACTTTGTGGCTGCAGCAGGACGTTTCAGAATGGCTAGTAAAACATATTGTATGTCTGAATATGTTGCTTTGTTAATTTATACCAAGTAGCGATAACTGATGCGGTTTTTCATATTATACTGAATTCATCAGACCCTCAGACTCTAAAAAACCATTTGACTTGATCTACAGTCTCTGTCCGCGCAACGTCGCAGACATGAACAATACCAGTATATTGACATGCATAGAACCAAAAAAAAAAACTTTTTGATGGATTGCATAAGTATAATAAATAGGGCTGAAACTAGTAATTTATTTAATCAAGTAAAATCAATTATTAGAATAGTTGTCAAGTAATTAAATCGTTGACTAGTTGGTTAATTTCTTTGTTGTAACCATAAGTGGCCCGCCTTTTTAAAATATTTTGTAAATCTGTTCTCGCAGTTACCAAAGTGTGGCAGTCATGAGCCATCAGTCATCTGTTGCTGTAATCCTGCAGCACAGCAGGAGAAGCAGCCAACAGCTGGCCTTTTTTGCGTTAAATGGTTAAATAATAATACAATAATGATACTAACTTAATTTATATAGTACTTTTGAGAACAGTGGTTTCACAAAGTGCTTTACAGTAAAAACACAAATAAAACGGAGTAAAAACTCAGGCGAGACAGAGGAGACAGTCGGTAGAAGCACAGAGTGCTTCACATTAAAAAAAAGCAAAGCAAAAGAAAAAAAGTCTGGCTAGACAAAGGAGGCGAGCAATAATAGATAATAATGCCGTACCCCCATAATTTTAAAAGAAAAAAAAAAAAAGGTACACGTACAAGCCGGCCGCCCAGTGGCGCAGTGGGTAACGCTCCTGTCTCACAGCAAGAATGGTAAATGGACTTCACTTATATAACGCTTTTCAGCTGCATGGGCAGCCCCAAAGCGTGAACTCACATCGTGAGTTCAACCCGGGGCCTTTCTGTGTGGAGTTTGCATGTTCTCCCCGTGTGCGTGGGTTTTCTTCCGAGTACTCTGGTTTCCTCCCACAGTCCAAAAACATGCATGTGAGGTCAATTTGTGATTCTAAATTGCCCCTAGGTGTGAGTGTGTGTTTGTCGGTCTGTGTGTGTGTGTTTGCCCTGCGACAGGCTGCCGACCTGTCTAAGGTGTACCCTGCCCTCGCCCACAGGGCTGGATAAGCGAGAGAGAAGATGGATGGACATATAAGCCACACCTGACTACTAGTCGCAGATGTTCACGTTCTAGTGGTGCAGGAATTTCACTGTGGGAACATGAGGATTGTTCATATTTTCATCACTTCCTGCAAATCAGTCTTTCATAGTTCTGTTTATCTCTGTTGGTAAAGTATTTTATCGGTTATTTGCTGATTGTGATTCTGAGGAGGAAGATTTCTCAGCCATGGAGTGCAACAGAGCGGCTTTGCATGATGCCCCTGAACGCAACACTCAACGGCCGTCGGCTGCCGGACCACGGAAAGAAGACGAGGTCACGAAGAGCAAAAATATCACTTTTAACGCATGAAGCCCATTATCCCGTAAAAATCCATATATTAACCGCATCGAAATTACGATAATCAAAAGTTCTACAGAACAATCGGCAAAATAATGGTTAGTTGCAGCTTTAATTAAATGCTATTTTCCTACTCGCTCGTAAACTTTGAGAACATTTACAAAAAAACAGTACTTTGTGAGGTGGCTATGATTTCTTTTAATGAAGCTGCCTGATGGGACCATTCCCTTCCCACCTTATAGGCCTGAAGTAAAAGCACTGTCTTTTGTCTTTAGTCATTGTACTACCAACAACATGTCTGGCGCACGTTAGGTTTTGACCTGTAAATATCCTTATATCCCTTAACACATCCTTCAAGGATCTGAGAGAAAACATGATGGCTGTAGTAATTTTATTTATGTTGACAATCAAAAGCAAAAGCCCAGCAGTGTGTACCCCAAATTTTGTTTCTTCTCGTTGGGTCAGTAAATTCAAGACCTCACTCAGGATGCAGTGCCATCTGTTTGCTCGAGAACAGAGGATGTAATTATGAGTATTTTATTAGTTTCTCTTTTGACGATTAACAAAGCCATCCTTATAACGGAGGAAATCTACAGTTGCTCTTGAGTTGTTGAAAATCTGTCAGAGAAGTAGGTGGATATGTAGCAGCTGAGGGTTTTTTCTTTTTTTTTATATATATATATCATGTGGACACGAACACTTTCCTTCATCGGTATACCCACTGAAAGAAGAGGATGTGGTGCAAAGCAGTTTCTGAATGACGTTCAAGGAAACATGCAATCAAACTCGTACTTCTGAAGAAAGCTTTTTCTGTTGGGGTGCAGATGATGCTGTTAAGATGTTTTCTTTTGTGTTTTGGACTAAAGTCTGTTCATGAGGAGACCATGACTGCAGTGGTTGTTGGTTGGGCATATCACGTGACTTTTAGTGGAGTAATGTGTTTACAGAAAGTGTTACAAGTAAGATTAAAAAGCCCAATACATTAACACGCGCCCACAGACACCCCACCAGAAATATAAGGAAAAAGTGATAAGGGAGGGGTGTCTGCATCAAGTGGGGGACGTTATCTGCCATGTGACATTAAGGAAATCCCGCAAGAGATCTCAAAATTAGCTGGCTATTGTGTGCTTCATAGATGTTAAAAATAATTTAAAAAAATCGTTCACAGTAAACAGTATTCCTGATTGTTGTAGATCAACAGGTGCACTGAAGTAGTTTGAGATCAGTCACACATCCAGTAGTGTCAATTATCAAGACAGGCCTGAGGTCTCTGATTTTTACGTGACACGCTGGCTATGACTTGCAGGAAATGCAATGCATCATTTGTGGTGGTGTTTTTTATATATATATATATAGCTTGAAGTTTCACTGTGCCTTTAAAATGCGTAAGAGGGTGAAGAGAGATGCAGCCTTGCTTCGTGCACCACTTAAGATCTGTTGCAATGTTATAGTGCTTTTCATGAATGTCACATCCTGTCTTTTGTCCATGTGGAGATCTTTGGTTTCAAAGATCTCCACATGGACAAAAGACTGCTCTCAGAATTTGATGGGGTTTTAAACAAAGCTGCCACAGAAGGTGCCTGAAAGTTGTTTTAAGGCTTTTTAAAATAGTGAGATTCAGCTTGATCAGTTATTTGACCAGACTTTGATCATACACTCACAAATGGACTGTTCAAACAGAGCAGTCAAACCGGACAAGTGCAGACAACCCTCAAATCATTGCTGTATACTGTACACTAGTCCCTGTGGTAATTATTCTTTCAGGTCAGATTGATTTTTGGACCTTCTTAGTTTTTCTTTTTTTTAATCTGGTTGAGCCACAAAAAGATGGTGAAGTGTTTGTTGTCTGCTGTGGTCTCAATGTGTAAACTTCTGCTTTTGTTAAAAGTTACTCTCTCAGTGGGTTCATTTTTTATCAAGCTCTCTATGCATTGATGCCTTACTATTTTTAGACTACTTACGACTTGATATTGATTGTCATGTCCTAGATAGAATGATGGTGAAATGAACTTTTAAACTCTGATAAGAACACTCGTCAGAATACAAGTTTATAGTCTTGTTTTTCTCTCTCTTAGAACAACAATAACCTGGATCTCTGCTGCCACCTGCTGGCTCAGGAGAGTAACAGATACCTGTATGGAGAGTTTCATCACAGTCCAGATGAGGGACGGCTGAATCGAAACCACATGCTCCACATCAGTTTGGGCTACCCGGGCTCAGAAGCGAGCAAGCCAAATGGAGGAGTGGCAGGCCGCTCGCTTGTGCACAGCACCAGTGATAGTCACATTGACCCGCAGCGGCCCAGCTACCCCGAGCCATTGTCGGCTCCTGCCACCATGGCCCCCTCCACCGGATATAATCCTTTCTTTATAAACGATCAGAGCCGCTCTGCCAGCACTCCCACCCCTCCACCCACCATGCAGGGCATGTCCCCCACGTACTCACCCGTTCCCCGTTACACTATGAATCCTATAACAGTCACCCTTTCACAAAGCATACCCAATGTTACACAGGCTCTGCAGATCCCCCCGGGTCACTACCCTAACAGCACGAACACGACCTTGTACATTCGACCCTCGCCCTCCCAGAGTCCCCAGCCAGCTCCCTGGCCCTCCTCGGGGAGCGCCGTCTATCAGCATCAGCAGTCCCCTTACAGCACTCCCACATACGGCTCACCTTATAGCTCCCCCCAGCACCAGGTGCAGCAGCAACCCCAGCCCCAACCTCAACCACAGCCGCAACCCCAGCACCAGCACCAGCAATATGTCTACCCCATTAGCTCCCCAACGCTTCCCAGCATGCCGTACCACCACCAGCAACCACCTCAGCAGCAACCTGCTGTCTATCTGCCGTATCACACAAAAGGTTCCCTTAAGAACCAGATAGAGATCACCCTGGAGGGTCAGCGGCCGCGCAGCAACTCACCTGTGCACACCGCACACCCCCAAGGAGCGCGTTACATGGCCACCAGCCCTTCGCCCAGCTCCCCGTCCAGGGGGGTCACATTGACTGGACCTCCAGGCCCGGCTGCGTTCCACCCGGGGATGTACCTGCAGCATCAGGGCCCCGCGAGACCTCGGCCCGCCTCCTCCCCTCAACCGGGGCAATCGGCCTATACGTTCACAATCAAGGTGTCCCCAGGAGGCCAGGCTCAGAGGCCACCAAGCTCCCCTCCCGTGGCTGAAGCCGAGTCTCTCCTCAACATCGTGGACCAGGGGGAACACAACGCTGCGCCTCCACCCATCCTGCCCATCTCCGCTCTGCCGGGGAATTTTGCCAATCAATTCCAGCAGATGCCCCGGCGTTCAAGCTCAGGCTCTGACGACTATGCTTACACTCAAGGTAGGTTGTTCTCATAATTGCCATCTATTGCTTGATTTGCATATCTGTGCTCGATGTAGAGTTCATGTTGAATCTGCGTTTGTAAATGTGCTGCCAAACAGTGGTTCAGCCAGGATCAGAAGAGGTTTCTAATTTTGTGTTGTTTCTTTCAAGCTCTTCTGCTCCATCAGCGTGCGAGGATGGAGCGTCTAAAGAAAGAGCTTCTGCTGGAAAAGCAGAAACTAGAGCAACTAAAAGCTGATGTCAACAACATGGAGTATGATGCTCTTCAGAGACGCTTTCGAAGAGTCAATGCAACCAGTCTTATCCCAAGAGTAAGAACTGAACTTTGGCTTATCCCTTTTTTTTTTATGTATTAATATGAATGATGGTTTTTTTTTTTTAGGTGTATGTTTTTTTTTAAACTGGGTTTTGTATTTGCTCTGGTTGCAGCCAGAAGAGATGACACGATTACGGAGTCTGAACCGGCAGCTTCAGATTGATATCGACTGCACCCTGAAGGAGACCGACGTATTGCGGTCGAGAGGTACGGAGACGCATTGTGCATTCCTACACAAACCTTCAAAGTGTGTCTGCGATTTACTTGAAAGCATTGATCTTAAAACAAACGAAGGCCGGAAGTAGATAAATTTAGATCTCAATCAATGAATAGAGATTCATCAATGTCATTGACAGACTGGTCCACAGTCTTAACCCCTCGGTGTTGTCCAAGTAGTGTGACTGATATGTGCTCCTTGTTGATTGTCTTCGAAGCCGATGCTTATATCAGTTATGCAACATCTGGAATTGAGTTGCAATCATCCGTTTACCAGGAGTCCTGATTTTAGAAGGCTAAAAATCCTGTCTGGCAGCAGGCTCAAGAGTGTGACCAATGTACTTGCAATAAGCCCAATGCTACAAAGAAATGTGGGTATTGGTCTTCCTAAAAAAAAAAAAAAAACCTCCAAGCTATTGTTTATCTATCTCTTTGTCTGTCAACAAAATGTCATACTGATAGTAATAATTAATAATGTTAATAATATTATTATTGGTTTGCTATTGTGTTGGGTTGTAGTTCATACTGCCCATGTAGACTACAACAAGTGCTGCGTCAACAGCTTCTTACGTAAAGATGAACCGATGAGATGCAACCCAGCGTGTTCACTTAGAGTAATGGATGCATGAACTTAGACATTTAAATGTCAAACCGCAAGAAGGTCGCTTTGAATTCTTAATTTTTACGACTCTGGAAATCGCCAGTAGTTATTTTGAGTAATATAACACTGTTTGGGTTTCAAATCATTCTTCAAGTAGTGTGATTGCACATGGATGTCTTTATTTTAGCCAGCCCGTCATGAAAGGCTCCCGTTTCCAGTCTCTGTGTGTTGCTCTCCCTGCTCAGCGGGGTGACGGGGGTTTTCTCAGACTTGTAATGTTTTTCCGAGGTCAGTGGCCGAGGGGGAGCGGCCAGAAGCAGGACGATATCCTGGCTGGAATGGGCGCTCCTAAACAAACAAATTAAACTTCAGTATCTGATTTCTGCTTTCCTCCACAGAAAAGTTTGACCCCAAAGGAAAGAACAACTTTTACGACTATATTCAACCTGGTCCAGTAGTGCCACCGAAATCTGGGAAGAAAGGTGAGAACTGCTGCTTTTTTTTTTTCTTTTCTTTTTTTAGTGGGAAAGTGAGTCATGGGGGCTTTTTTGTTTACAAAATGGACGTGAATGTGTTTTACAGGGAAGAGTCATGCTTTCATACGGTTGCCAAGATGCAGATTTGGGTTTCAGTGAAAGACATTCAGAGCTTAGTTTTTCATATTTGTCTTATTTGGCTTCTGGCAAATAGACGATTTCAGACATTTAAAAAAGAAGTAAAAAGCAGCGCTAATCTTTATTGACTTTGGGCTTTGTTAGCCTCCACAATCTGTTGGCCTGAAAACAAGTGAAGAAACCTTGTCTTCAGACAGTGAACGCCCACGTCTATCAATATTTATACTTATAGAGTTGATGCTGGAATCAGTGTTTTCCTCAATTGTCTGCTAAAATCACAGCCGTGGTCGATTGTAGCCCAAAATTAACGATGCCTAAATTGTTGGCATAGATGTGAAGATGGATGATTTATTGTTTCACTTTATGAAAGTGAAATCGAAATAACCCAGACATGTGCGCTGCTATTTTGTATTTGTGGCATTCTGCGTCATGGTGACGGTACTGGAGCCACAAGACCCGTGTAAACAGTTGTCCAATACAAACACTATTTTTGTTTAGTTTTTTCGGAAATTGTTTACTATATATATATATAAGTGTGTGTGTGTATGTGGCCCTTGAATGAAGTTGACTTAATTTTTTACAAACACTGCTCCTCCAACCCAAAACATTTTGGGAGTATGCGGTCCCTTTTTCAGTGACTTACATACACCTTGTTGTCATCAGATGGGGAGCAGAGCTCCAAGTCGGTGTCCAGGCCTCAGAGGGACGAGGACTTCGAAGGCGCTCAATGGAACTGTGAAAGCTGCACCTTCCTCAACCACCCTGCACTCAACCGCTGTGAACAGTGCGAGATGCCCCGCTACACCTGAACTTAGCGCTGTATCACACACCCCCGCGCCTCCCACCCTTTTCACATTTCTTGGATGCTATAAAGCCCCCTTTGCTCCAGAATCTGTCTAGAGGTCTTTCCTTGTCAATCACTATATAAGCCCCTCCTACCTGCTGAGGAAGAGCCAGTATCCTTCGGTGCCCACTATTCCCCGCTCCCATCCTAAACTTCTTTGCACTTTGACATTTCCGTTCCTTTGGAGGATGATGAATCATTTTCAGGACCGTTTGAGACTTCTCTCATGGCAAACGTATGAAGGAGGGAGCGATGCAGTGCAGCTTTGGCGGTGGTAGGGCCAGGTTCGGAAAAGGTCATATTGATTTGAGGAAGAGGAGCGGCTATGGTTTACCTAGCGAACATTCCATGCAGGATGAATGACTGCCCTTGTTTACACGACTGTGCCCATTCCTGAACTCAAAATGGAGACAACTTCACTTAAATCCAGGACATCCGACACCCTCTCAGACTGTGGCTCAATAAAAGCAGTGGTATAAAGGTTCTGACTAATGCGAAATGTAGACTGTACACTGTATCTGGCTCTGTTTTAGAGCTCCTTTCACTGAAAGAACACTAAAGACTATTGCATATGAGTATATTCCAGGTACTTTTATGCATATTAAGCAACCCTGTATTATGTGTTCAAGAGATGTTGATTTCCTGTGCAAATGCCTCAACTTGCTGTACTTAATAAAGGAGCTGATTCTATGTGACTTTACCGCACATGGTTGCAACACTTGTTATATACATATATATATATATACATATATACATATATAGACCGATATTCCTTTAACCCAAAAACAATGTGTTGTTTTTCTTCAGTCAATGTTTATTATGTTATGATCAAACCAGCAGGAGTCAGAAAGCACAGCAGCAAACAGTAACAGCATGCACACACTCACTTTATCTGATGGTTGCAAGAGAGATAGAAATATTAGTGAGATTGGAGTTGATGGTCATTACCAGAATAGAGGTTGTCTATCACATGGGCTTCTTCACACTTCTCATACACAACACTGGTGTTTCCTTCAGTGCTGTTATTATTGACCGGAGCTTTGATGAAAAATGGAAGTGTTCTGCCTTTTCAAAGACAGTCCCCCTCTCTCTGATGGAAAAAAAAAAACAAAAAACAGATGGGTTCTTAATAGTGCCTGTTCCACTGACGGCCTTTACTGGAGAGTGGGAAGATAAGGAGGCATCACATGGGGGGGAGGTCTGTGAGCACATGCTGGTTGGTATGATCATGCGGAAAGGTGCACATGCTCAGCAGACATGGTCATTTGCCATCTTCCCTAATTTTCTTTGAACATTACTTAATACGTGCTACCCATACTTACATATAATACAACCATTTTCCCAAAACGTAGTGAGACTACGCTGAAGGATTGTGGGATAGCTTATCTAGTACATGTTTTACACAATAGTGATATGTGTTGTAAACTATCTGGAATGTTTTTTTATAGTCTAAGGTAACCTTTCGTTTATATCAGTATCCTCAGTTCTTTATTTATAAGGTTTAAATAACAGGAAAAAAAAAACATTGTCATTCCACTACAGCTCTATGACATGCTTTACCTATTTTTCTATGCAAAAGAAAAAAATGTTTGGCCATGTTTTAGATGCAGCATATATTAAGAAATCTAGCATGTATTTCCAAGGTGTAAACCTGTCTTCCTCACATTGTCATCCTCAGGATAGCACTTCAATGGGACATCTTCCTCTCCACTTTTACAGCAGTCGTTTTCTTAAGGCGGTTTGTTAGTCCACCATTGGGTGTGTGTATGGGGTCAGTGGATCCATCTGTTCTATCCAGATTTGCCTCCTGAGTATCAGACCTACTGGAGTTTCCCTTAAAGGGGACGCAGAATTATGTGACTAGTGACATTCTCTCCCAAACAAACCCTTTCTCCGTTTTGGATTTCTTTCTTGCTGTTGGTTGTGCTGCCAAATTGCCTAAGAGAGTTCAGGGCCTCAGTCCAGGGAGTGAAGATAGTCTTAGAGACAAAAAGTTCACAGTATTGAACAAAAGTTTTCCTTTCCAGTCCTGAAACTATCAACAAGCACTTTTTTTTTCTACAGCTAGCCTGCGGTTGTGCACAGTGTAATAGACAGAGAATACCTATTACTATGTTGACAGAGTGAAACCGAGAGTCCAGGTTTCATCCTCTTGTCTGACTTTTTTTTCTTTTTTTTTTTTCTAGTAGTAGTCTTCATAGTTCTTGGGGTTCAGGCAGTATAGGATGGCACCTCCGAATGAGAATATGGTCGATCCCCAGGCCAGGCCGTAGCCCCAGTTAAACTCGTGGTACACTCTCAGACTGACTGTTTCGATGAACTTAATGGGGAACAGCACCAAGCTGCACACTTGAAGCACCACTGCAAAAGAAAGAGAAAAGAGAACAAAATATAAGGATTTAGCAGTAGGTTATGAAAAAAGGGACACAGTCATTGCTTTAGCTTCTCTTTCCTAGAAAAAGACACTTCCTCTGGTACGTACCTGCAGAGAACAGCATGATGGCCACGGGTTTGTAACAGCGACTCCTGGAGCCAACGCACAGGGAGACGAGCGCAACAAGGAAGGCAAGCAGGGTGAGGCCTGCACCTCCAACCAGCAGGGCCAGTGTGGCAATCTGCCAGTCTGAGACAAACACGCACAGGGACAGAGAGGAGGGAGGGGGGTCAAAGGAATGAGGAAAGCCATGAAATCGCACTGAGATAGAGAGTGACATAGGTAGCTAAAAAGAGCTTGCTCTAGAGAGCTGTGTCAGTGCTGCTGACAGTGGGGAGAAAAGTGGAGGGATAAACGGTAAAAGAGACAGCGGAATAGGTCACAGGCGATAGCGGTTAACCAGAGCAACACTGCAATGTTCAATCCAACACAAGGGAAAATCATTTCTGCCTGTTACAGCCCGTGGTAAATTACCACAGTGTAAACAAAAAAAAAAACTATTTGTGGTTCAGGGGCTTGAGACTGCTCCTCATGCATATTTTGAGAAGCTGGTGATGGCTCATACTGTTTTGATGCGAGCCCCTGGGGATCCATGGCTAGTGGCAGATGAAGAATGTGAACCATGCAGTGAGCAACCCTCCAAAACCAAGCACAGCACTTTTGGTTTGACAAGAAAACAAACAAATGCACACACGCTTGGCCACGCAAGGATTTTGGCGGTTCGATAATGGATCCCAATGCAAGCGCAATGACTGAAAGTGATTCTGTGAGGTGGATCGGATAATGAGCACCCCACCCCTCCACTCCAGCTGATGTCAGCTCAGCAGCATTCTCAGCATTTCATTCTGATTTACTTCAAAAACACTTAAGTGGAGAAAAAAAAAAAAAGTATCTTCTCAATCTTGTTTACGTCTCTTGTTGGAAAGGAAACAAAAATGCTTGCAAAAAAAAAAAAAAAAAAGAAGAATGAAAGCACACGGTTGGGTTTTTGTTTGCTTTGTGTTTTGCAAAAAAGAAAAAACCCCAAGGAGGTAGCACAGTTTTCTGAAAACCGGTAGGAGTGTGTATTAACCACAAAACACGAACTTGATTGTTGACACACAGTATATGCGACTGTGAAATGATTAAGTCTCCATAATATCACTGTGAACTGGTAGAAACAGGAGCTCCATGTGTAAAAAGACTCAGGATATTATGATGAGGCATTTGATTACACAGGAGGAAATAATTTAAAGTACAATGAGTGGAGAATATAAACAACAACAACCATTAAAGGAGAAAGAGGATTCGTTGCTGTATAAGTTTCTCAATACTGCAGTGGCTGGAAAAGCTAACAAATGACTGACTTCCGTTCAAATATGTTTAATCTACATATACAAGATAGAGTCTATTATGTAGCCCCGGAAAATAAAAAAAAAAAAGAGAGATTAAGCACTGCCAAGAATATTTCCTCATTGAGGCAGAACATCATTAAAACATTCACTCGCAGGGAGAAAGTAACAGGACATAAGCTGCTTAAGAAACAGTTCCCACTCCTGTTGGAGTGAGACTTTATTCCAGAGGCCAAGCAGCTTGAATATAAACAAACATCAACTAGTTTTGACCAAATATGGTTCAGGATTTAGAGTTTAAAAATGGGTTCTGTCACCACAGGATGTTGGAGAGAGCCCACAATAAGCAGAGCACCTATTCTCTTCGACCGCCAGCTTGCGCAACACCAGGCCCGCTTTAAAGACTGACCCCTCTGACATTCCCTGTCACGGTATCACTGGCCGCCTGGAGGTAAACAAGCCACAGTCACTTGACCTGCAGTTGTCGAATCTCATCGCTGCTGAGAAGTCTTCCTCTGGGTCAGCTTGGTGCCTTCAGCTCAACCAGTTAACATCTAAAACTGTTATCAGTCCCTTCGTGAGCAGCAGGGTGCAGAAAGTCATCTCATCTCAAATTTGGAACAGACCCTGGAAGCTGTGCAAGAAACACAGCCAGAGTCAGAGTGCTTAAAGGCTTTGACGAGCAGGAAGCGCCAAACTATTAATCTGCGCCCTGCATGATGACAGATGGAAAAGGAGATACAGTATGCAAGATCCAATCTGAGTATTAATTATGGTTCCCTGTGTGCATGTCGGAGACTGCTTAAGTGTTTATCGAAAACGATCCTTCAGGGCCCCAATACAGTGTCTTTGTCTGGGACAATGGAGGGAAGATCTGTGCCACTGAAGTGCCGCAAGTATCTTTCCCGCTGTCACACACATTCAGCCTCACTGTCAGGGCAGCAGGATGGAGGAGTGTTTGAAGCAGGATGATCTTCAATCAAGAGGTCTCTGGTTCAAGCCCTCGGTGTCTTTGAGCAAGACACTGACCCACAACCGTCGTTGTAGCACCAATGCAGTGTCGTGCCTGCCTGTGGCCTCTGAGGGAAGACAAGGATTGATAATGTTTTGCATTGCTAACATGCTTCGCCACTTCGGCGTCTCTCTGAATTGGACTCAGTCACACGTTGGCTCCACATTCGCCTCCTCATCTCACACCAACATGGCATCAACATGCGCTGTTCTTGCATTACCGTTTCACATTCCTAACCCAGGGTCGACTCTGTGCATTTTACACTTGACCTTCGACTTACTGCTCAGGGTTGTGTGAGTGAGAGAGAGAAAAAGCGAGAGAGATGGCATATGTGTGTGAATTCAAAAAAAGTTGAACATGTAGTAAGACAATATCTCATGTTTGCCCTACAAATTACTGTGGTTTTTCTGGGCAAACACACATGTAGTCCTTGCAGAACAAGATCAAAACATCTGAGTGGCCAGCTGGTGTTTCAAACTAACAGGATTTATTTAATGCCCGGAGCATGACACTGAGGAAATATTGGGGGGGGGGTTTGAAGAAGGGGTAGAAACTGATTACTGGGATTCAAATCAATAGGCCTAGCCAAGCACAAGCCTGAGGAAATGAGAAGTTTGCTGTGTGCATTTACTGTGGTATGCTGGTGCTGAGAGCTGAGCGCTGACATGGAGATTTCATGTCTTTATATGGCACCAAAGTGCACTTTGTCTGCTCTGACAGAGAGGGAACTGGGCCAATGTGACCCACAGTTACTCATCCTAGACAGAAAGAAAACATTTTGTGAGACTACCAAAACACAGTACATCACTCAGCCAGCAGGAGTAGGCCAGACAGCCAAAAGTGATGTTATTATATAAATATATATTCATACAGGAGCACACTGACACAAGTTGCCCTCAAGTAGTCCAATTGAAAGATATAACAGGATTAAAATTATATAACATAAACCCAGGTTAATATGTGCGTTTAGACAATTTTCACTGGAGATAATAGTCATCATATCATTCTACACAATATTAACCAATTAACCGATGCAGTTCAGTTTAAAGTTAGTATTGTGTAAGCAGGAATATTTGCCACACAAAATCATTTCATTTATAATTCCAGTTTTAGTTGTTTTTTGCATTTTAACAGGGTCTTCTTTCTCTTCTCCCACATTGACTGAATGGGTTCTTTACAATTCCAGCTGGATTCATGTCACACAATTTTATGGAAATATGGTATATTTCCAGAAATGCGTCCATGAGGGGAGACTCCATGAAGAAGTTCCCCTTATAGAGGAAATCGGGATTTTTAGAGTGCTACACTTGTTTCCCTGGTTACTAATCTCCAGGCATCTGGATCTCTGGGGAGCGCTCTACTCTGCTGCCCTTGCTCCTTGGCCGGTGAAGAAACCCACACAAAGGCTCATTTTGTAGGCAACAAAAGGCCAAATGAAACCCCAGCTGGACTGCTCCCGGCGAGGCGAAATTCCCACATCATCCCGTGGCGCACAAGGAAAATGTTGGAAGAAAAAAAAAAGAGTTAACTGA
>OMNM01037579.1:0-10459 GCA_900302745.1 Parablennius parvicornis | reverse complement strand
AGGGGGGGGGGGGGGTGTGTGATGTATCAAACAGCTCCTGTCGTGTTGATCCGCCAACTTACACCTCCGTGCATCTTCAAACTTTCCAAACAGTGCTTCTTTTCAGATCCGACTGGCCGAGGTCTGAATCCGTCCCGGGGTAAAATGCTTTTCAGAGTCTTCTGACAGCTGGAAGGCTTCAGCGGCGCTGGACCGACGCCAAGCTTCCACTGGAGTGCTGCTCCCACCGGCAGCACACGGGACATGTTGTTACCATCCTCTGCAGCTGTGCGCTAACTGAGCCGGATGGTTTTGTCATTTACAGGTGTAGACAAACGCTCGGTGGGTGGGGGCAGATCTAAGAGGCTCGTCGCTGCTCCTCGCAATTACGACGGGAGGAATGTGTGTGGAAGAATTATGGTGCGACTGCTCCGTGTGTGAAAATGATTTGGCGAATTGAACGTGTTATCTGAAACATTTTCCTGGGGCGGCGCACGTCACCATTCAAGGGAGCGAGAGGTGGAACATGGGGATGGAACGGTATTCCTGCTGGGATGCGTTGATGAATTACCAGTCTGCTCCTGCTGTCATGTTTCAAGTCGGCTTGCAAGAAATACGCCGCCTGAAAGTAATCCCGAGTAGTATCGAGGGTTTCCCAAAAAACCCGCCATTATTCTAATAATTGTGAGCCGAAAGTTTACCTTTCTTTGATTTTCTCTACTCATATCGGCTCTATTAAGACTGAAAACGCCTACGTGGACACTAAAACTTCTATAGTTCACATGACAAAATCTTAGAATCTGTTTTTACGCCAGCCATGAAAAAAATGCTTCATTGCCGGCATTCTAAATTCTTACCTTGTTTCTAGGGCCGGGCAACGAGTCCTTTCATTCTAACATTGATAATTCATCTAATTATCTGTACTTTCAGAAGTGATGAGTGCAGGTTATTGGAGAAATGCGTCAATGTTTGTGGTGAATCATTTAAATGATTCTGATGAATATACTTGTCATTGTGCTTCATTTACAGATGTTAAGCGAGAACATAATTTGCAGTGTAAAGCAAGAAAATTAAACAAATTTTAGTTCATAAAAACCAATCTGACCTTGCATGAATCAAACCAAATGAAATAATGGAATAATAATCTATGAATAGAGACAATTCCACCAAGCAGTGCATCATTAAAAAGTTAATGTAACTTGATTACACTGAATAAAAAAATGGCATAACATTAAAAAGTACTTGTATTTTTTTTTCACAAAATACAAGGAAACAGCTAAAAACAACCCATCTATTCCATTGATGGTTCACACTTTGATGATAGTTTTAGCTTTTCTTGGCTCAAAACTTTCACTTAAGGGCGATGTTAAAAATTAAAAAATTAAAAAAAAAGCCTGCAGCTTCTCCAGGTGTTTTGTAAACTGTACGGCTTTGATGCTTCTTTATCACAGGTGCATCACTGATCACTCAGCTCGGGACTCAACAGTGCAAACCTCAGTGACTAACCGATTAACAGCAGTTACTCCATTCTGAGAGGTAAAGGAAAGAATTTTCATGTGATGAAATGTTTCTTCTGGGTGATCTGGCAGGTAGGTGGTGGCCTGCAGGTCTGCTCGTCACTCCAGATGTGATTTGTGAAGCGTCTGTGACGATCTTTAAGACTCTTACTTGTTCATGAGGTCAAAGCCTTGGTCGGACAGCAGCGCTCCAAAGCGTTTCCGCAGGTTGTTGTAGGGATACTCTGTAAAAGTCATCTTTTTCACAGCGGGCAGCTCGTTGTAGCCGGGCCAGATCTTCTCACTGGGCGACCCCAAGTCCTGCAGGCGACGCACAGACGTCAGCAAACACACTTTTAGCGCAAGGAAAAAAAAAAAAAAAAAAAAAAAAAAAATGCTCGGGATATATTCTCTACTTTGGCCCGGTGTGCTCGTCGACCGCAGACAAGCGGTCGACCGATGCTAAATATGTTTAATACTTTAAATGATCTCTGGTAAGAGCTGAGACATGGGAGCAGTGAATGACATCAGTCTGCACGGCTGTTATGCTTTATGTAGCTCGTCCAGTCAAACACATTCGGCCAACTCTGGTGAGCCTCTCCGTTTCATAATAACTTCCATCAGCTGGGCTGATGTCTGGAAACAGCTCAGCCTTGTGGTCCTTCTGCAGAACTGCAGCTTGACGACTGCTTTACAGTTGCACAGGCAAGACACTCCACATGCACAATTTGTCAACAAAAGCAACGGTATAGTGATTGTTTAATGATCAAATGAGGGGTATTTACCTTAAAGACCTTGTTAATTTGGTCAATTTCAGATTTTCCGGGGAAGAGAGGTTTCTGGGTGAGGAGCTCGCCAAATATGCAGCCCACGGACCACATGTCCACGGCTGTGGAGTACTCCTGCGGTGAGAAGAACAAACACAGTGGCAATCCGCAGGAACAGAGGAGACGGTCCTGCTGGCACGTGTCTTCTTCAGTTTTGTCTGCTGTGTAAAAGTGGATGTGCTCCGACTGGCTGCTGGGCCGCTGCCTCCTGGCTGCAGACAACACGCACTCCCAAACTCAAATAACACTTTGCGGTATTTGGTGTCTTACAAGCCAAATGCTTTGCAGATGTTGTCTTCTCATGAAATCTATCTCTGGGTAACACGGATCAATAAAGATGATGTAACCGCCTCTTTTGTAAGCACATCACCTTAAGGTTTTGTGGCTCGAGCAGCAGCATCGGTACTTTATTCTGGCGCTTGTAGTGCGGGCAGGCGGCGCAAACTCACCTTGGCTCCGAGCAGCAGCTCGGGCGATCGGTACCACAGGGTCACCACAACAGGAGTGTAGGGTTTCAGGGGGGAGCCGTATTCCCGGGCCAAACCAAAGTCGCCAATCTACAGTACAGCAGAGATAGAAATTGAGCTCTGAGAGAAACGACTGCGTGTTATTTTGGGCTCAGAAAACAGTAACTTTGTCCTCTACAGGTGCTAACATTATGATCATCTGACCTTTCACACCAGAAGAAACTGTATTCAGGTCAGGCAAAGTACACGTAAGTCACATCTGAATTTGAGGGGATTACACAATAGAGCATGACTCATATCTCTATGCAGGACTTGTATAAAAACTGACACAAGCCAGATTTGTGAACGTCTGGGTTATTTACACATGAACCCAGTCCTCCTCGTTCTCTGCCAAGAGTTACGCTCTAATTGACTTCTAGTAAACATGTGTTTGTGTAACCGACTTCTGCTGCGAGCGGCGGGGATTCCAAAGAGAGAGTCAAATAATGACCATTTGAAAAGTCTGATTTATAGATTTTAAAGACGTTTTTACCTAATCTAGAAGTTGAACTTTGTGCTTTTTGATCTTTCAATAAATAAATATTTAAATATGACTTCTTGTCAGTAATAATTCCCACGTTCTCATGTTCCATAAGTATGTTAACGTTCAGGCAGTCATACTTCTTTTCGAAAAAAAAGAAAGAAAAAAAAAAAAAAAAGCAAAACTGGTGTTTCTCTTTAGCGTTAACCCTTTTGTTTTTTGGGACAGACAGAAAGCTTTGTTATAAAAATCATTCAAAAAAAAACGCGCAAATCAAAATGAATTACCTTATCCTGTTAACCAACTGACCACATCTCTGATGCTCTGCTGCTTTAAGTCTCCCAAACACATTACACAACAAACGAAAGCAGACTCTTCAGATCAGGAGAAATGAAATATGACGCCAGACGCCGCAGGATGTGATGTAACCAAATTGGCTAAGTTCGGAAGTTATCAAGGTTGTAGTAAAAAGTTTCTCTCTCATAACAGACAGCAGTCACCCTTGTTGCCATAACAACAGCTGGTGTACCTTGAGGATCCCCTTGTGACTGAGCAGCAGGTTGGATGTTTTCAGGTCGCGGTGGAGGATCCAGTTGTCGTGGAGATGTCGAACGCCTCGGAGCAGCTGAATCATCAAAGTCTTCACCTCGCCTGGAAGAGAAAAGCAGAGACGACACTTTGAAAGAACTTACAAGGAAATATGGCAGTCAGTGAGAAAAATCTGCTGTCAAGTCTTCACGTAACAACGCTCAACCGGACTACCTGGCAGGAAGGGCTGCTTCATGGTTTCCATCAGACTTTTTAGGTCGTGTTCCACATAGTTCATCACGATGTAGATCTTGTCCATGTTGCTCCCAACAACGATTTCCTGATATTGAGGGGAAAAAGGAAGTACATTCAATAATGAATACTAATATCGATACCCTGAATGAAAAGACTGGAAATGCTCTTACCCTGACGGTGACAATGTTTGGATGCTGAGCTTTCAGGATTGTGTTAATTTCACGTAAAGATGTGATGGGAAAACCTTCTTTCTCCTTCTCCATCTTCAGCCTTTTCAGGGCAACGATCTCATCTGTAAACACGACGATGCATTTCACTGTTTCGTCAATCAAAGCTTTAGAAGCAGAGCTGGACACGTTTGTTTTCATACCCGTCTTTTTGTCCTTTGCTCTGTACACCACGCCGTAGGTTCCCTCCTCTATTCGGTTCAGACACTGGAACTCCTCAACGCTGCGGCAACCCTGATGATAAAATTAACGAGTCAAGCATCAGGTGAAGTTTTTTTCTAGAACAGGCGGAGGAGCATCAGCACTGACCTGTAAAGCGGGCAGATATTTGGGCAGCTCCTTCTTCAGCTCCACTGGCGAGATTGGGGGCGACTCGGGGATGTAGTTCTCCTCGGGAGTGGGGGAGCGAGAATGTGTTTGAGACAGAGGGGTGGGGTCACCGTCTCCCGTTTCCTCATCCTCCTCCTCCTCCTCCTCTTCGTCTTCGGTGTCATCGATGCTCTCATCAGAGTCGTGGTCGAAACGGGACTCTGGCACTGTGAAGTCAGTTTGGCATTGGAAAGAGTTACACACACGTGCAACCAGCATCTATTTTTTTGGGTCAAAAGTTGGTATAAAAGTCCATCTAACAAGATCCTTCAACACTACAGCTATTTCATTTAGAAGCGTTTAGTTGTAAATAGGTGTAAATAGGTGTAAATAGGAATAATATGGAATGTGATTACAGGATATACTGTATATTATAAATCGATGCTTGTAATATCAATAATAATGGTTAATGGTGATAATAGCAATGACAATAATTATTGTCGTTGTTATTGTTTTATTCAGATTTTTGGATTTACCCCTATAGTTATTGTTTGGTTTTATGTTCTTTTGAGATACGTTTCATTTGGTTTCACACTGAGCCGTCATGGTTTGTCTTGTGTGCTTGTGCGTGTGTATGTACGTGTGTCATTGTATGTAATCTTGTAAATACAGCTTCCTACAATACGTCAGGAGCTAATGGGGCTCTCAGTAAAATGAACAAATGAACCTACCTGCAGGTATGTGATTCCCATTCTCTCTCTCATCTTCAAAGTCCTCTTCTGACTGCTCATCCTCGCTCACGTCCTCTGAGAGGAAGAAAGACACCGTATTTAACCGGGGATGCCGCGCCAGTCAGCGTCCGGGTTCAGAGTCACACTGGTAGAAAGACTTTACCTGCACTCTGCTCAGACCTTCCAGAGCCAGAAACAGACTCCTCCTCTTCCTCTTCCTCTTCTTCTCCCTCGCTCTGGCTGCTGGACTCCTCTTCGTTGTCATCCTCGTCCTCCTCGTCTCCAGAACCCGATTCTGAGGCTAAACAAGATGCCAAAAAAATGTGAGGGCTCTTACAGAAACTAGTATCCCTCGTGGTTATTGTTCAAACTAATCCACAATCATTTAAATAAGTGGTTATACTCCCCTTTGATCAGAAATGAGTAATTCTGACTTTCCCAATGAGGTTTCATCATGTGGACAAGACACTAAATGCACTTTATCATTCTCAAAGTTGTGCAAACACTTTATGCAAAGGTCAATCGATCCATGTCCTTCATTTAAACAGATATAAAACCTCTTTGCCAAGAGTGACTGGAACAAAACGACAACATAATAACATAGGTACAACACTACAGGAAGACAAAAGTGACATTACATAACAGAACAAAAGCCAATGAAACTTGTTTAAGCTTTGAAATCCGCCAAAGTTTGGTGATCTGGTAGTTTGAAGTCTTTCTGCGTGCCACTTTGTAGAGAGGAAGTAGTGAAGTCTCTGTATCTCTCTGAAGTATCCTGAGAGCACAGGCAGCAGCGGCTGAAGTTACTACATTTGTAGCTACAGATTTGTATATGAATAATCCAAAAATAGACAAAATCATATTACAGAGACTTATTTTTAAAACTATCGCTATAATCCTTGACTTGAAATAAGAATTTCATTTTGAAAATAACATGGACTTTGACTCATCTGCATTTAATAATAATATAAACTGAGCAAGACAGGACTGAACTGCATCAAAGGCAGACCGTATCAAATCAAAACATTGTGATATCAAAGATGAAAAACAGCAAAAAGCCATTTGGCGGCGACTAAATGGGACACAACTTCAGGAAAATGCTCACAAAGAGATACAACGTGGATGTTTTGAATACAGACAACAAAAAAATATAGATATAAATTGTGCTTTCTTTCATACTGGCATCAATCATTCTACATTATTACGGTCCACGAGACAATTGCTGAAAGTGTGAATTAAATAATGTGTTACCCATTGAGGACTCTCCCGTGCTGGTCTTTCTCTCACTGTCGCTGATATCCTGCAGGTCTGCGAGCAGGTCTTTGATTTCCGGTTTGTCCTCTTTTAATGCTGCAGATGGAAACGCTAAGTAAATTACTCATAAACTCGCCACTGGCAAAAGGTGATACAGTGATGAAAACAGCAACCTAAAATCCTTAAAGAGGCGGCTTGTTTAGCTACACAGGATGAGCTCACTTGTGCTTTTTCGTGGTTCGATGTGATCGCTGCGCTCTCGAGGGAGGCGGGCCGGACTTCGGCTGCGGTGACTTTGTTTGAGCTTGTCATCGTACTCATCTAGTTGCTTCCGATGAAGAGGCGGAACTTTTTTTGAGGGGAGAAAAAAAAAACAGAAACAGAAAATGGATGGATGCAACACTAAAGCTGGATGGTTTTCAAATTCAGATGATACTTTGACATTTTAGTAAGAGGAATTGTTTTCCATTCGACATTCCCCCCAAAAAGACACAGAGCTTAAAAGTATATTCTTTTTGACGAGCGATAAAAGAGGTACGTATGTGGCTCAGTGACGCAGAAAATGTTGCTCATTGACCTTCTCTGCGAGATCCTCTGTCTTTACGTCGATCGTCGAGTCTTCTCTCGCGATCTTTGAGCTCTCGCTGCTCTTTCTGCTGTTCGCGCAGCTTTCGGTCCCTTTCGCGCTGGCGCTCCAGCTGCTCTAGCCGGTCCCTGTGGTCCAAAAAAAACCCAGGAGAGTCCACTCGAGGTCTGTTCAGATAATCAAAAGTCCAATCTCGTCACTTTGACTCACAAGTTGCTTCAACATATATTCATGTTTTACACTTTGGATTATTCACATTGCATTTCTTTCTTCAAATACATTTGTGATGGCAATATCATTTAACACAGATAATAAATGAAAGCTCGATAGTAATAATAAACACCAGTAACAAATCAACTGTTGCCAAACACAAAAAACACTCAGCGGCCACACCACTGCCATTTGGATGGGAGAGTCAGCATTTGGCGTAATAACATTTGGCCTTGTGTCAGCGGCTCAGCCTGCTGCTATTATTCTGATGATGTGAGAGACTTTTTCTTGGCCCCGTCTGATACCAACTCAGCATCACTAAAGCTGAAAAGAAGATCTTAAACCCGACAAATGCTCAAACCTGACAAATGCATTCAGGACATTTTTTTCAAATGAAGCGGGAGTCAGTGAAATGCCTCTTTGTAGAAACGGGGCGCAAGGAAAGGTGCAAGAGGGTTTTAGAAAAGCATCACTCAGCATGTAAACAGTGTTCTGAAATACGGTTGCATTTGATAATTTTTTGCAAGTAGATAAAAGGAAGATTTAACAGTGTTTGTGCAACACATCTCCACTAAGATGTACTTTCACTACTGGTCATCGGGCTCACGTGTGCAGACACATGTGAGCACCATCAGTTATCGAGTGGGCCTGCACAACAAAGAAACAGCTTACTGGAGCGTGGAAGTTTACATTGAATTTAATCTCCACAATTAAATAAAGTTGCCTTTTTGAAATAATAAATACATAGTTTTGATACAAGTTGCGATCGCTGACTTTATAGTATTCATATCAAGACTTTCAAAATCACATATTTCAGATATTTGTAGCATGACGTGTTTGCAGTTCTTAAATGTCCCATCGTTGACAGCATAAAATTATAAAAGGGAATGCACCATTACCGGTACCGGGTCCGATACTGGTAATGGTTCGTACAATACCAGTTACTTAATCACAAAAGACATTTGGACCACCAGAGTTAGCCGGATGTCATTCATTAATGTAACTGCTCAGCACCTTACCATGAGCCATGCTACATGCTAAAGAGTTTAGGTAGACTGTTAAAAGCAGTGCATGAATGACCCTATTCTATTTAGTAGGACGTCACTATTGTTTGTTATTGTAGTAATGTATGCCCCCCAGTAGTCGGAGCAGTGAGTAATAATAGAAAATATAAGCAATGACTGTTCTCATAGGTCCTTTTTGCTTTTGCTCAGAAAACTAACCTGCACCAACTGTGTAAGATTGTCGTGTCAAAAGAAAGAAAAAGAAAATCTGACAGGCATTTCACTACACGCCATAAATACTGAAAGCAGTTCAACTGGGAACCAAATCCATCTCAAATGATGTGGCCACTGAGAGTATAACTATTTAACAGCTCCATCATTGAACAAAGTGATTGTCTGAGGTTGATTCTCACCTCTCTCTGCGGGAGTGCGCTCTGGCCTGCTCCCTCCTTTTCTGTCTCTCCCAGTCTCTCCGTGCTTTGTCTTCCTCCCACTGACGCTTCCTCCTGTCGCTCTCTCTCTCTTTTTCTTTGTCTTTCGGTCGCACATGTTTCCCTGCTGGAGAGTTTCAAGCGTGCATGAAAAATTCGGGCAATTTCATAAAGAATCCTTCAGGAGATTTATGGTCATGTTGCAGATTCCCATACCTCCCTCAGCTGAGTGGCTTCGGTGGCGTCGTTTATCTTTTCTCTTCTCTTCCTTTTTGTGGTGAGATTTGTCCTTCCTCGTGATTTGCTGAGGAGGCTTTATTGCAAGAGATTCATCTTCCTCTCCTCTGGTAAAAACAGAAAGATAATATTGTGAGAGGAGAAGATGTAAGGATGAATATTACAAGAACACAATTCCCCCACCCCCACAATATAAATATGCTTTCGTGTTGGATTTCCAAGTACCTGTCTTCTGTAGAATCTTCTCGTGTGTATGGGGAATTACGAATTGTTATTTCCATCCTTTGGTCCTGTAATTCTCCTTCCTCAGGAGTGTCTCGTTTGGCTTCCCGATCATCCGCCTGTGGAACAAGGCCCTGGGAGAACTTTTGAAAAGAAGAAGCGCAGTGGCATTTAGGGAAAGTGAGACAAAAAGTGTAAATTGATAATTATTAACAAAACACACATTAACAGTCATGCAAAACACTTAGATAGGAGACACTTCTGTGGTATTCCCTAAATTATGAGATTACGTAACAGTTTGTGCATTCTGTTTCTCCAAATAACATAATAACATAAACATTATTAAAAGAGATTATAAATAAATTGTGCAGTCTTGAAATTTCACACCTTTATCTCTAATAATCATCATGAAAATACAAACATAAAGCAAACCTCAATCTTGATTGGACAGAAAATCAACATGCAAAAATCAATAGATATACATGTACATATACTTTACATTTTTCTGACGCTTGGGCTCTATTTTCTCTTCCAGTTCTCTCCTGCGTTTTTTCTCAAGTAGAATTTCGTCGAGAGTTTTAACTTTCCAGGTCTCCTTTTCGTCCCCCATCAGCGGCCACTCTCCACCCACTGCTCCATCAAATGAACACACAGAACATGTGTTTTATTGTGAAATTCTGGGCTGATATTCAATGAATTAACGACAGATGAGACTAAAGTAACAGATATTGACATTTAGCTTCAGGCGGCTAACAGCCAGGTATGTGTAAACATAACACAACAAACATTAAAGCTTCGGTAACTACCGTGTAATGATTCTGTCAACCCAACAAGACCAAAGTAGGAAAAAGTATCTCTTGTAAATCCACTCCGTCATGAAAAAATAACAAACTCGATGCTAACACGTTAGCAAGCAGACATTAGCTAGCGCCAAGTAGCATGCCCGACTGATTCTAAACAACTTCCGCCACTAAACAGATAACTCCAACACTACTGAAATAAATAAGTTACTATACGTTTTAAACAGGGAACGCATAAGGGCGTTTATTAATGAAACTGAAGGCCCAGATGAAAAGAAAATGAAATAATTCATCGCGCAGTGAAAACGACAGACGAACCTGAAATGTGTGCAGCGGTTTTATGGCACGGCGGAAGTGTAACGTTGGTAAACTTCCG
>OMNM01037578.1:5583-18899 GCA_900302745.1 Parablennius parvicornis | reverse complement strand
GCAGATGAAATGGAAGAGATAATCCCAGGCAGGCCGTCTGGAGATTACCGACGACTCCCTTAATCAGGAAAATAAACGGCAGCAGGTCCTGGAACACATCTGGGCCCCGCGGGGGGAAATCACAACTCTTCAGTGGTGCAACAGGAAGGTTTCCTCACGGTTCAGAGGCTTCATACTGAAGCTTCCTGATTTTTAGCCGCAAGATGCGGATGTTTATTTGAAAAGTGAAATCTCATCTCGTGGTTCACAACCTTGATTCTCCCGGTTTATCTGTGAAATAGGTCTGAACTCATACTTTAAATTCTGCTGTGTAGGTTTTTTTAGTCAAATTCAGCAGTAATGGAGGTTTTCTGTGGTACTGTAGCAGCTTTCTGGTGTCATACAGTGACACCTGGTGGTCACAGAAGGTACATACGGTTTATTTTGAAATGTAAATCATTTCTTAGTATGAAGGCTAATTTCTAGTCCCCACAGAGGAAACCTGCTGCGTCACCAAAAACACACCTCCAAATATTTCTATTAACAAGCCAAAGCAAAAATACTGTTTAAAAGTAAAGAAATCGCAGTTAAATGTTACTTTTTATTGAGTTTTTTTTTTTGTGGGGGGACAAAGAAACAGATTTTTGTTTCTACATGTGGTTTTGATCCAAATGAAGATGCACTTAATTCTCGCTAACCGCCTCCCGGAGTCCGATAATTCAGATGAATCCGTCTTTGTTCTAAATGGAGAGATGACTCGTAGGAAGGCGAATTCCCGGAGAACCAGAAACCGTCAGACTGAACGTTCCCCTCTCAGCCACTTCCACCTCTTCTCTCAGAAACATCCAAACGGCGGCTTTGAGGATTTGAGACAGAAAGAAAGACGGCGGGATCAGAGCTCGGAGGCGGCGGCGGCGTCGGCAGACGATCTGCCCTACTTTTCTGAGTGCGGCCGTTCACGACGGGAACAAACACTTCTGCTTGGAGACGAGGACGCAATGACCTCCGACTCCGGGGAGTAGCGAGATCAGACTGACGGGAAGGATGGAGCGCTACAAGATGGAGGGTTTCATCACGGCAGGAGGGCCTTCCTCTGGAGGACGAAGAGCAGCTGGACTAAATGAAGACTGGTTGAAGGGTCCTTCAGACGAAGGTCAGCCGGCGTCAGGTGCCTCCTCAGCGTCTCCACAACAACCAAACTGAGGAGTTGACAGAGAACCGACTGTAACCGAACACCGCCACAGAGGAGCGCTCGCATCACGATCACATGACCTGATTAATGAGCAGATTGATCGACGACAACGCGTACTTCAAGTCAAAACAATGGATTTCCTACATCCTCTGTTCCCTCCAACATCAGGGAATCACCCAGCTGGGGTGACACACACACACACACGCACACACACACACACACACTTCCATTATCTCAACCCGTCCTGCTGGTTACGTAACGCCATCATCCTCGGAGGCAAAGTGAACACGGAGCCGAGCGTCAAACCAAAGAGCCGCTCTGCTGATGAAAAAAAGGATGAAGCTAAAACTCCCGTTGTGTCTGCCGCGGCTCATCGCCCTCCACTTCAATCAGCCGCCGTTAGCAGATTATCACACGCGGAAAAGGAAGGGCGGCGGCAGGCGACCCCGTTGCGCTAGTTTTTTTCGCCCGCCAGCTACTTTGTCGGTAAGTGACCGTCAATGTAGCCGAACGCTAGCAGTAGCAGTTTAGCTGTTGACTCCGTCCTAGCGATGAGTGTAGTGAATGAAGGATACGTGGCGTCCCCTCGGTGCGGCACACCATGTAGATGCAGGCGGCGATGACGTGCGCCGACTTGCGGCCGTTCGTCAGGCGTCTGGTGAGCGCCATCTTGTAGAAGTTGAGGGCCGTGTCCAAACAGTGCTGACTCATCTGCAGCTGGTGGCCCAGAGTGCTGATGTGCTGCTTCGCTGCAGGGAAACAGGAAGACGCACATCAGCCACAACGTGAAGCAAAAACCTACAATTGTGAGTAATAAAGATGGAGCGCAACTTTCGAGGACGTTTGCCGTTTGATCAGAGTGGAAATCAAAATTAGTCATTTCAGTATTCACAGTTTTTCCAGAAGAAAAGAAGAAAAGAGCTTCTTTAAAACGAGAGAAGACAAAAAGTGTTCCAGAATAAAGGAAGACTAAAGTGCTGCTAGAGATGCTTAATGGCAATAAAGTTTCAAATTCAAGTTTCGGTTGGAGTTATACTTGCAAAATGCTTTTTAAAACAAGTTGTATAATTATGGCTACAGCTACAGCTAGTGTGTTAGCAGGTCCACAGCAAATGTGAGCTGCTTTACAGCTAGCATTGTAGCCTGGTTACGAGCTACGACGGTAGTCCGGACGCCGGTTACCTTGTTAGCATGACACCAGCCACTTTAGCATGACGACTGCCATTTTGTTAGCATGACATCAGCCACTTTAGCATGACGACTGCCATTTTGTTAGCATGACATCAGCCACTTTAGCATGACGACTGCCATTTTGTTAGCATGACACCAGCCACTTTAGCATGACGACTGCCATTTTGTTAGCATGACATCAGCCACTTTAGCATTTTAGCCTGCTACCTCATTAGCATGACGCCTGCTACCTCGTTAGCATGACGCCAGTTAGAAGATCTAATGCTACTTGTTTAGGCTAGCTTGGTGTTTGCAGGCAGTACCTTGCTGCTGTGTGTTAGCTGATTGTTAGCTGCAAACAGAGTCCTGTTTGTGAGTCCAAATGGCTCTTTGAGCGTTGAAGGTTGCCGACCCCTGAGCCAGACCCTTGCTCCCCCCAAGTGCTGCTCTGTGTGGGTTAATTCAGTGCTTTAGAAAAATCAGTTCTTGACTCTGTGTGTTTCTAAAATGTAGATTTCAAGTATAACATAACAGTTCACTTTGAAGTGAGATGTTTTAAGCCCGGAAATCCTGTTCATCACGGCCATGTTTCCAGGATTGTGTCCATATCACAGATTATTCTCATGTTGAGTTGTTTGACTTGGGACAATGACGGGGGTCAGCCAGATGAGTATCAGAGGCAAAGACGGTGCAGAAGAAGAAGAAGAAGAAGAAGAAGAAGAAGAAGAAGAAGAAGAAGAAGAAGAAGAAGAAGAAGAAGAAGAAGAAGAAGAAGAAGAAGAAATGGCAAACGACCCGATTTTTTAAATTTCCAATTTCCAAACGAGAAAATTGAGACAAATCGAAATCGAATGGCTTCCCATTTCCCATTTCCCATTTCCCGTTTCCCGTACAAGGAACGGGTACCACCTCTCCACACTGCTGATGGATCCAGAGGAATTTCGCAGGAGTTGCCAGACCCTTGAAGAAATCAAAAGCGGGTCCCCTCAGGGACTCCAGCGCCGGATGTTTCCTCGGGGTTGACTCCTGAAGCCTCAAGGGAGCGGTTGTGCCGCAGGGCAGCGGCGGTTTGACATCAGGGTTTTGAACTACTTTCCCAGGCTGTCGAGCCTGATCTACCCGAAGCATCTGGTTTTAAGGCGCCAGAGATCTGCCCTCGGCCTGGGCTGAGAGACGGCGCCACACCAGCAGGTCAGGAGTTGGACTTGGTTGTCAGAGTGTATTTGAGATGTGTCATGAGGAGAATTTTATATAAACTGTGTGACAACATTAATCCAGAACTAATGCGTCAGGTCAACAGAGCAGGAAACTTGAACAGTGAATCCTAGTTCCATGAAGATTTAGTTTGTTTTTGGAGCAGCACTGACCTTAAGCTGAAGAAGTCCTTGGGTTGAGACTCTCTCAAAAATGTACATGACCTCTGAAGCCGGGCTGTCGTTGTCCTGAGCAAACAGAGTAACGCTGGATATGACCCTGGTCACTCCCGGTTCCACCACCAGCCCGTTGTTCCTGACAGAAGAGAACAGACATCAGGCTGACTTTCCTCTCGATGAGCAGGGATGTGAGGAGGGATCAGAAGACGAGAACAACCTGACGACATGAGGCTGCTCGTCGTTCACTGGCAGGACTGTAACTGTCACCTTCCTGTGGAGTTCATGTCTGCCGTCAGTCAACTGGATCGTAAAACTGTCCTTCATGTTCTCAGAGTCATCGTGCTCGTACATCAGATCCATACCTGTTGAACAACAGTAGACATGAACTTTACCATTTGAATGATGGGAACACCATCTTCTGTCTATATGAAGAGAAACTGTCATGGAGGTGCAGGGTTACATCTGGACGGAGAGCTCCTCTCTGTGGGGGTCAGTATCCAGGGCTTTGACGTTAAAACAGTGACTGAGTCCTTCAAAGTCTGCAGGAGTCTGTTAGGAACATTTGACCACATTGTGGGAGCGTCTCTGTAAGACAGAGATCTACTGGAGCTTCTCTGGACACAAAGAGACAGGAGCAAGCTGGACAGACTGGACAGGAAGGACTGACACTGTCCAATCCAGGAGTGTGTGTGTGTGTGGGGGGGGGGTGAGAGGAGGATCCATCAGATCCTCCAGAACACTGTGGAGCTCAAACAACTCCTTCAGAGTCGTTGAATTGATTGTAAGCCACTGAAATTACTGTAAATATGGACTTTTTTCTTCTTCTTTTCTTTTTTTTTACCAAGAAACAGCAACCACAGCTCATTCACATTGTTGAATCCAACATAATCCACTGACATTACTATAAATCTGGCCTTTATCTCCAACCAGGAGCTACTGCAGCTCATTCAGACTGTTCCATCTAAGAGTCAGTATCCCGTCTCTTTATATATTTAATGTTGTAAATATGTTTCCTCCTATTTCAATCTATTAAATAATTTTTCATATCTGTGTGGAGCTGCTGTGATGAGTGAATTTCACCACGTTCCATGAATAAAGAGTTAACTTGAAAGAAATCCTAACACCACCTGTCTGATGAGCATCAACGTGAATGCAGTTTTAAAGAATCTCACTGAAGTGAAACGTGGCGCTGCAATGTAAAAAGTACCATCTGTAAGATCGGTCCAGGTGAAGGCGACCACGGGAGGAAGAGTGCTGGCTTCCTTTCTCTTGGTGAAGGGTCTCCCACCGCCGTGGTTCGTGATGCTTCCATGTTCAGGAGGTTTGACCACAATGAATCGGAGCACATCTCTGGGGACGTCGAGATCCATCACATTCAACACCAAAGAGTCCAACGGTTTCATCTCTCCTTCACGAACCTCGTCACATGAGACAGAGGAGAGTCAAGAAAACGAAAAAGGAAATGTCCTGCAGCCACTGTGAGTCCAAACATTTACTGGGCCAATTAGACCAACATCTCTATTGCCTCAGAGAATCCCAATCATCAACATGGTCATAGGAGATTTTGTCATAAGACACCTTACACTGAGAATCAGACAGACTCAGGTTGTTCTTTGAGGAGCGCTTGGCTCCTTTATTAATACAATATTATATTCTGTCCTGGAGTTTCACAGTTCTGCAGGAAGATTGTTTATTCCCTATCAGGTTGAACTGGAAAGGTGCGACTGACTGATCCTGCAGTCCATCTCCTAAATGATGATTCTCATCTTGCTTTTAAGGAGAATTCATGAAAAATCTGGTTGGCAGGTTCAACTGCAACGAAGGAGATTCCACTGTAGTGGTGGAGAGTTCCACATGGTTCTTAAGGGATTCACTGGATAAGGAACTTTAGAGACGTCTCATACAAGAAACTATGGACAGCAGGGAACATTAAAGCAGGAAAACAACCTCAGTTTCAAATTCAGTCTGGACAATGTGAAGTCTGACCTGAAGAAAACCACTCATGAGTTGTTGGTAGCAGTGGTGTTATTGTTGGTGATGGTAGTGTTGTTGTTGTTGTTGTTGCTGCTGCTGTTGTTGTTGTTGTTGTTGTTGTTGCTGCTGCTGCTGCTGCTGCTGCTGCTGCTGCTGCTGCTGCTGCTGCTGCTGGGGCTGGTTGGGCATGGGTTGGGGAGTCTGGGGCGTGTTCGGCTGCTGCATTGAATTGGGGGTGTCGGGGGCAGCTGAGGTAGGTGGAGACGGCATGGGCATACCCCGTCCGGCCATTGTAGCCATTCTGCGGCGCATCATTTGAGCCTGCTGGAGCCTCTGCTGCAGCTGCTGCTGACAAAGCTTGTGCTTAATGTTGAGGCAGAAGGGAACGGGGCACTTGTTCTCCTGACAGTGCTTGGCGTGGTAGCAGCACAGAGCAATCAGCTGCTTGCACACGGGGCAGCCGCCGTTGGTCTTGCGCTTGCAGCCCTTAGTGTGCTGCACAACCCGCTTCATCTTCTGGCACGAAGGCAGGGAGCAGTTGGCGTTGCGGCACTGGCAGGCATGGACCAGCGACTGGATGCAGCGCTGGATGCTGAGGCGGCGGCTCTCCTGAGGGCTCTTGGAGGCCTCGCCACCCTGATTGTTGCTGTCGTCGTCCAGACCGAGGCCCCACTTCACCATCTGGTGCTCGTGGCCTTTAGCTTTGTAGCAGTTAATGCATAGGTCGTAATCCTGATGACAGAAAAAAAAAAAATGTCAGGTTTACAATAGTGTTAAAATAACACCTGATACCAGTATGCACTGCATAGGTGTGACTCACCTCGCAAACAGTGCAGTGCCAGCGGGTCTCCACGTGGTGCTTGCACTCATTGCAGGTGTAAACAAAGCGATCCTGGCCCTGGTTGTGCAGCTCCACCAACATGCACATGGTGCTCCACTTGCACCTCCTCAGCGAGCTGAACTCCCAGTGTTTGTCCCGGGCCAGAGTCAAAAAGGCATCGCGTCCGTCCATCAGGTCACAGGTCAGCATAGGGTCGGGGTCCATTATGGGCGGCAAGGTGTTAAGGACAGGCCCGGTTTGGAGGTGGATGACAAAAAATACCTAATGGGCGAAAGAAAAGGACGAGCGGAGTTTAGTTTTAACGACAGGGATGGTTTTCTAATCCTGAAGAGGCCTATTTTGTGTTTGTAGTCACATCTTTACGCTAGATCCCCAAATGTGGCTTTATAAATGGTGATGTTATGCTGAACAGTGAGAGATGTCCAGACAAGTGTCTCATGATGGAGGAGACCATTATCACAGACTTATGATATCACTTCAACTTACTGGAGCAAGCAATGAAAAATACACCACAACAATGATGCTCGTATGCATCTCCACATTCTCTGCTTTTTCCTCTTCTCTATGTTACACTATACACACAAATACTACAAGAAAAATGACTAATTCAGCTTCATTTGAATATATTTTGATTGAAACAGGATCCATGAAGTTGTGCAATGTGCAAAAAGCTCATTTTCTCTGCGTCGACCAGCTTCGTTTGAGATAAGAATGCAAAAAGATATGACGCGACTGGTAAACTTTCCTACCTCCTTGTGTTTCTCCATCGTGGCGTAGAGCTTCTGCGACAGATCGTTGGCTACATTTGGCATCCCAGGCTTTTTCTTATTGGCTCGACTGATGCTGCTCTTGTTTTTGTTGGTTTTCTTGTTGTTCTTCTTTTTGGCATTCTTGCTGTCGGCCTGGGCTCCCTGTGAACAGACAAAGGCAAACGTTCAGAGGAACAAAAGACGGAACGCGAGAGAGAAGAGATACCTCCATTAACCTGAGAGCTTTCATATAATGACTGCTTGAAAAAGATAGGGTGAGGAAAACAGATTTATTTATCTTGCCTCTGTCATCTCAGAAGAGGCCGTGTTCTCCTCTTTCTTCCTCTCCTCCTCCTCTTGCTCCAGCTCCTTGATGCTCTCCTCAAGTACATTTGGCCAAAAGTCGCCCTCAAAGTACGGCAGCTCGTTGGCGCTGGTCAGTCTGTCTTCTGTCGCCTGCTTGAAAATGTCCTGAAGAATGAGTCAGATAAAAATCTCATCAGACAAGAAGTTTCCAAGCTGTGCATTATATGTAGGAATTTATCATTTAGAAACTTGTATCAACACCAAACCAGATGTTAATGCTACTGTAATTAAACGTAAACACGTGGTAAATGTATATGTTTACGTTATAAATAATTGGTTAAAAATAATTGGTTAAAAATAAAGTGAAGTGATGCTGACGAATATGAAGCCGATTTCAACAACAAAAGAAATAAAAATAATAATAGGAAATTTAATAACCCAAAATGAAATGCTGAAGGGCATTTCATGTTTATCTCAAATCATTTTTGACTTTCGGTCAAACAAAGCAACCAAATATTCTCCGGTAATTGTTAAATTGTACCCATATGCATGTAATTATTGCAAAGTTGTTTTGGAAACAGTGGGAAGCTTTGATATGAACCTACTGTGGAGGGATCAAACCTGCAAGACTTCATTTAAAATCAAGTTCATTTAACAGGATCCAAATGCTGCAGACACACAAGAGTCAGAAATTATCATAAATGAGGCACGATGGAGAAGAAGTTAATAATGTAGCCTCACAGCAGGATGTTCCTTGTGTGACCTGAAGGAATTTATAAGTTCTGTGGCTGAACAGTTTCTCTGGAAGCGTCGACTCACTCCACAATGCAAAGACATGCTGGCTGTGACGCTTAACTGTTTCCAGGGGTTATGGTGGATTGATACGTCTCAAGAAGTTACACATTGTTGTCAGTACTTGTCAGTTCATAGTGCTGAGGAGATGGATAATAAGAATGAAAGTCAGTGTAATGCTTTTCTTTAAAATTTCTGACCAATCCAGAAAAACCTGCGAGAAAATCCAAAGCAGGCAGAGAAGGCCGACGTCATTCTCTTCTCTCCGCTCTGGAAGGGGGGAACACATTTTTCCTGTACTGCAGACTATGAATAGACCTCATGTACACATATGTATGTTTATCTATGTCAGGCCTGCCTTCCATCCCGTGTCACCTATAACAGGATTCAGCTGATTGCGACATTAGCCTGAATAAATCGGGTATACGTGGATCTCATTGGCATCTCGGTGTGGCCAGATTTCCCGACCTTGTAGTCATGTATGATCCTCTCGGCAAACGCCTTGTCCAGCATCTTCCTGTACCACTCCTGGAGCCTCTTGGGTTTGGGGATCTTCTGATCAGGAGGATGGCAGTGAAAAATGTAGTCGTCTCCTTCACTTGGTGGACAGGCCCAGATGTGACCGGTCACGTACCTGTGGAGGAGGCAAATATTTGATCCAAAAACTGCACTGAAAACATGAAACTTTGTGAAGCTCGTTTTTCCACTTACCCAAGTTTCTTCACGTACTCCAGGTAACCTATCAAGATCTCGTGATATACTGCAGTCCTTAGCAAACGTGGCTTGAAGAAGTGAATACTGTCGAGGTATGATATGTAAACCCGCCTGGGGGGGAAAAAATTAATGAAGAAAAGTATTAAACAAGCGCCCATAAAATTAAGTACTTTCACATGAGCACTTTTCTTTTCCCTGCTGTATCACCTGGTATTTGGAAAAGGGCACTCCGAGCCATACTCCTGGACGTGCATGCCGAAGAAACAGACGTCAACTCCGTCTATTTCCTCAAAGGCAAAAAGTGCTTTGGTTCTGTAAGGGAAGCTCTCCATCATCTCGCCCGAGTCCACGAACCTGTCAAAACAAAACAAAACAAAAAACATGAGGTGAAGCAACATTTAAGAGTAATCGAATATAAAAACAATACATAAAAAGTGAGAATGTCTTCTTAAACTATTGTGACACTTCTTTTCAGGTTAATTTTTTCAGCAGCAACAAAATTCAAGCTGCCATCTTATTAGGAATGTAAAGAATCTTCTCTAAACATTAAAACTGAATTAAAAATCGGGGAGAAGCTCACCTCGACTTCATACCAGGCTTCACCTCCACCGTTTTGTCGGAGCTGGCAACCACTCGCACAAACACCTCGCCGGCTTCTGGATGGTTCTGCCTCTTCAAGTACTTGTTCACTCTGTCTTCAATGTACGTCCCCAATCTTGTGGACTGCAACCCTTCACACACACACACATTCAGAATCAGTGCACGTTTCAAACTCTGATACGACTGTGTGATTAAAAAGTAACACGTTACCGTATTTCTGCATATGAAACTTACTTCGGGCAGAAAACTTGTTATCCTTTCTGGTTTTGTTTGACATCTTCAGACAGTTATCGCATATAAAGCTGGAACAAGAAAGATCAAAGTGTTGAGCACCAAATTACAGTAATGAAGGTCAATTAAGGTCAAAAAAGTAAAAAAACTCACCCTGATGGCCAAATGACATCATAATGCAGCACACAGATCTGATGCATCTTTCGTCCACAGTCTTTACATTCAACAAACCTTCAAGAGGAAACATTCCATTTATTTCTGGGTTTTACAACAAACAAGAAAAGAGTGAATCACCTGCAGCTACAACACTTACGGTTCAGAGTCCAACATGTCATTTTTCTTCTTTTCAAACTGATCTTTCGATATCATGCTGCGCAGATAGAAAAAAACAAAACAAAAAGAGACAACAGAGTTCATATTGGTTCCTGAGAATTAAGCTCCCTTCTACAGAAAGAGTCTTGAGTCTTCTCGATGATCACTGGCCAGTGTTCAGACCTCCAGGCCTGGTAACTTACGTCTGTGGCTGTGCCGGGTCGTCCCCCAGGGTCACACTGTTGCCCTGGATCTCATTGAAGCACTTCTCACAGAAGTGATACCTGTCGGCAATAAGGCCATATTTGGGTGAACTGCAGCCAGCACACACAGTAGCAGCACAGGCAAACCGGCGTAACGGGTGGCAGAATGCAGAGCGAACGGACGAGAGCACGCAGGGGACAAGACGGGGGACACACACACACATACACACACAAAGGCAGAGATACACGTTAGTCACAATGGAAATGATCATGATCCGGCCATACAGTCAAGCTGGAAAAAGAAATGAAGGACTGCATGCTAAAAGGATAATTAATGATAGTGAATGATTGTCTACAACAAATAACTATTGAACGTCATCAAACTGCAAGCTGCAGGAGGGGAAAAGAAATGACAAAACCAACAATCATTTATGACATGAGGACATGAGTAACATGCACCGAGAGCTGATGAATGGATGATGCGGTCGAGTCAGGAACGATTACTGTGACATTACTACATTAATTTTTATGAAGTCAATTCTACAGCTTTGCAGCATGTGAACCTGGGAAATCATTATTAAAATGGATATTTAAAAAATATGATTTCGATTTTTTTCGTTTTGAAGTAAAATAAAGAAGTCTGACAGCTGCTTATTGTGTCTAAATGTAACCTGTACACATGCAGCATTAAAGCTGTGGGCGATTTTATGCAGCAAAGTCAAACACATTTAATATTGCCCAACAAACCTACTGAATGTTAAAAAACATTAAAAAAAAAACTGATGGCCATTTTAGATCCTGAGCCATAAGTCAGTGAACCTCAAAGAATTTTACTGCTGGGTATGTGCAGCAAACGAACTGTGTAGCTGTTGGAGCAATATAAAGCTGCAATAGCATGTTTTGTACAGAAGGGGGCGCCTCGGTGCACAAAATGTAGGAAAACAACAGGACTGATCATGAGCACATTGTGTTGGACCTCATTAAGCCACTCTCAGTCAGTGGGTTAAAATGTTTACTGTCGGAAAAAATGTCGTTTAAGGACTCGGCATGTATTTGTGTACCTGTTCTGGTAGCTGTAATAGGTCCCATCTCTGGAGATAGTACACAACTGTTTACCATAGCAACACAGCGTCTGGGGCGAGAACTCGTACTGTGGAGGAGAAAAAAAAAAAACCCAAACATTTCAGTTGGATGTCACTGTGACAGCGAGTGTCAATACATTTCACAATGATGTGACTCGTAAACCATTTCGCAGTGCCTCACCTTCCTGCCGCAGCAGTAGCCCAGGCCCTGCATGACAGGATCGATTTCCGATTCAAATACTTCCGCCAGTTTGGTGCAATACTTGTAGACGCGGGAGGTTTTGCGGTTGTACAGCCAGGCGTTGTTGAACATGAGCCACACGTCGTCCACGTACTGCCACGGCTCCTGGTACTGACCCGTGTCCAGCTTTCGTTTTATGGTGGACAAGTCGATGGGGTTCTTCACTATGTCAAAGTAGTCCTGTGGGAGCAGAAGCAAGGGAGGGAGAAACATTTCCAGAAATGCACGTACAACCTGAGAATTTGTGCACGGTTCACGGTCGTGGTGGACTTACAGGGATTCCCAGTACCATGGGGTCTACAGGTTGTCTGAATGGCAGTGACTCCGGGTCTTGCCTGTAGAGGGCCTCAAGTGTCGGCATGAGGGCTTGTCTCAGCTCCTCTGGCTTGAAAACTGCACAGAAAACATTATAAGATAAAGAAAACAGGATACGGTTGCTCTTTGGTGAATCTATCTAAACATTCTGCATTTGGCAGCATGTGTTGACTGCTACAGACATGTCTTCTCCATAAAATTCCAAAATGCTTAATCTGCCGCTTTATAATAAATCCACCAAGAGAGAAGTCAGAAAAGATGTAAAGGGTTTGAGAAAAGCCAAAGATCAGACTATTTAGTATTATGGTATACACAATAGTCAAAACTTTCAGTAAGCTGAAGTCAAGAGTTGACAGTCCTACAAAAATACATGATACTAGCATTTAATTCCTTATAAATGACAGTAACAAAAGGTACATTTACTTTGTGGTGTTTTTCAAGTGAAATCTTTGGCTTCTCCATCTAAAGTTCACATGAGACGAGTGTTCTTACTCTTTTTACGGTTCTGAGAGGGAGAAGTGGTTGATGTACTGTTGGCCCCACTCTCCTCCTCTTCTTTGGGTTCAGCCTTCACCTCTGGCTTCTTCTCCTCCGTTTCCATTGGTTCCTGCTTTGGTTGTGCTGCGTCCGGCTCCTCCTTTTTCACCAGCGGAGGTTTGGTTTCGTCATCCTGCTTCATGAGCACAAGAAGCATTTAACACGCTAAAAACTGAGAAGTCGGTAAACCATCAAATAAATACTGCATTGGTCCAAATACAAGTCTACCATAATCATAAGATAAACAGCGTGGCTGCTTTCACTACAACTCAATGATATAAATGAAGCTCATACCTCCATCTTAACATCACTTTGCTTTTTCCCAGAGTTGCTGTCGTCGTCTTCTTCTTTTACTTCAGGTTTTACTTCGGTGCCGCTCATTTCAGGCATGGCCTGCTGGGAGCTTAACTCGGCCACAGAGCCGGGGGTCGGCACTCTGTTGTCGATACTTGCAGCTGCCTGGGATAACTTCAAGGAGAGAAAGTGACAGTCTGATCACAATGTTGATGCTTCCAGTTTAAAGCAGACTAGAGGATCTGACAAGCGCTTTTATGGGAGCTGGTAAACAAAAAGCATGAGCAGTTGAAAAGCAGCAGCTGGTCGGGCGTCTCACCGGTGTGCTGGGGTGCTGCGCCTGCACTGAGCTGGGCTGCTGGATCTGGCTGGCGGGGTCTGTTTGGGGCTGCGCAGGCGTTAGAGGCTGGG
>OMNM01037576.1:0-31967 GCA_900302745.1 Parablennius parvicornis | reverse complement strand
AAACAGTTGCAGGCTCCATCGCAGGAAAAAAAAATAAATAAATCCCACATAAATTCTAAATGACTCGATTCTTTTGATGTTCTATAAGCAAGGTTTATATCAGTCGTTAGTCAGCCCCATGTGTTTTCTGCAGCACCAGGGGAGGTCCGACTGTGAAAAACTCTGAATGGCTACCGACTCTCAGAGGCACTGAACCCAATATTCAAATGCTCATTGTTTTTCAAGACACTCCTGAATCCAGCGTCAAAGGGAATCTACAATGTTAATGAAGGGGAGGAGGGGGGGGGAAGTACCCCACAGTTAAGATTTAAGACACCCAAACAGTCCGAGGTGACGTTTCCTTGAGAACAACACCGGTTCCTGAAGGCACGGTGGCCGAGTCCCGCCTCCCAACCAAACGCTCGCTGGCTTCAGCTGCTCGGCACGTACAAGACGCACTGTGGTAGCTGAGCATGGCCGCACTTCAACAACAGGTTTTTCTTCTTGACCAACAATTCCTGCAGCAACATTATTCAAAGTTGATCCCAGTGAAATCAGTGTCACCACGATTCTGATAGGAACTGAGCGACAAACAGCTCGCAATTGTAGTGCCGAGAAACACAGTGGCCCAGGGTCAAAGGTCAATCAAAAACTTAAAAGGACATTATATGGAATCAAACCAAACAGAAGATGTAGAGAAAATCATCTACAAGTGAAATCAAATCGTCCTGCTGAAGGTATTAAATGAAGATTTTTTTAGAGTCAGATATAAATCTTCCTCAGGTTTTCTAGATTTTGTTTTTATCGCTTCAAAAGTTGAAAAGTCAAACGTCTCAATAAGCTTTACACTGTCAGTCTTTGAGACACACACACACACACACACACCAATTCTGACGGCTGCCACACAAATGTGCTCAAACCCGCCGACTCAGACACGTTGGGGGCTTAAACCATGAACATAGGAAGTAGAAGACAACCTAAAAGTAAACAAACAAACAAAAAAAAAAACAACCTTGTGCAACCAATTCGACTTTGTATTTTCTCAGATATTCAAACAAGTTACGTGTACACAAATACCAGTATCATGATCTAATGCAGAGTTCTTTTTTATTATAGAGCTAAAAGTTGTGCATAGAAAAAGTCTATTCTATTATTTCACAAATACAATTCAGAACAGTAAATGTTTACATTTTTCAAGCCATTTCTTTCTCCGTTAGAAGTTTTACCCAAAACAAGTTTTTCTTTTTCCATTTCTAGAAATTTTAATCGTTTTTGCACTTTTCTTGTGGTTTTAGTTTTTGTAACCGTTTTAACCATCAAAGATGTTTTATATGAAGCCAGTTTTAGTGGCTTTACTTGTTTTGATCATTTGAGTTCTTTTAATATTCTTTTTTCCATTTTAGACATTTTCTAAAAGTTTTACCATGTTGCTTGTTTTTCATTTCCACCTCTTCTAGTGATTTCAGTTGTTGAAGCTATTCTAACCACTTTAACAGTTTGGGGAGTTTTATCCTTTTTTTTTAAAGTTCTTTTTAGTTGTTTTACTTTTGCTGTTACACACACACACAGGTAAATCAGCATCAATGTGAAAACAAATAAATGTGTCCTCTCTGACATTCTGCATTTGCTTGAGACTTTTATTCAATTGATTCATGATTCAATATTAATCATGTGAAGTGAAAGCAGCGTCATGGTGACACTTATTGTCGTCGATGAACTTTTTACTATTCTTTGATATAAATGTCACACTTGTCACCTTGAACTGTCAGAAAATAGTCTTTTTTTTAAGATAAGCTGGTTTATAAAAAGGACATAAAAATGTTTATATTGTGTTCTAAAAGCTTAAGTGAGCTTCGCCAGAAGGGCCCTTGTTATTGGACTGCAAAGGAAAAAAAATCTTAGTCTCTTAGTCCCTCTCTTGGCGGCGTGCAGGGGAAATGCTTGCAACTTCCTTAGATTATGCAAGAGTGATCAAGCCCGCCCAACATTTTTTCCTAAATGAACTTTATTTCTCATCACAGTAACAGTGAGAGGGTAGACGTCAGAGTGGTTTGAACATTTCTGAGTCTCAGGTTAGGCATTACTTCACCTTTTTACAGAAACATTAGCCTGGAATCACCCGGTTATCTAAAAGGTCACGCAGCATAAAAGTTAACCCAGTCAGAGTTCAGATTTAGTTAATGATTCTCTCTCAACCTCTGCCTGAAAAGGAAGGATCGCGCTGCAGCCCCTTTTCAGACGCCGACGTTCAACCATGGAGCTGCACTTTTCCGCTGGCGCCCTGCTGGTGCTGTGCGTGACGTGGGGAGTGAACGGAGGCAACGTTTTGGTTTGGTACACTGAAGGCAGCCACTGGATTAACATGAAGCCGATGCTGGAGCTGCTGGTGGACAGGGGCCACCGGGTGACGGTGCTGGTCCCCAGTGCATCCATGTTCATGGACAGCAAAGAACCCTCCGCCTTTCAGTACCAACCCTTCAACGTCTCCTTTTCACTGACGGAAATGGAGGCGTTCCTGGACGTGTTCCTCAACTTCTCCATTTACGAGATGGATTATATGGGCTATGTACAGTTGTACATGCGATTCATGGAACTGATGAGGACCGACTTAGAGTACTCTCTGGCGTACTTGGACGGTGTGGTGAAATCTGAAGAGGTCATGACAGAGCTGAAGCGGGGGAACTACGACGTTCTCCTGTCCGACCCCCTCATGCCGGGCAGCGACTTAGTGGCAGATATCTTGGGCATTCCTCTGGTCTTCTCGCTGCGCTTTTCCATGGCTAATAACTGGGAGAGGCACTGTGGGCAGGTACCTGCTCCACCTTCCTTTGTCCCCAGTGCGATGAGCAAGCTGACGGACCGCATGGACTTCTCAGAACGCCTGTGGAACTTTCTATTCTACACAGTGCAGGATGTTGTAATAGATCACGTTTATTGGAAGACCGTAGATACGTATTACTCTGCAGTAAGAGGCATGTAATGACTTTTTAAGAGCCTAATCGTTTCATTAATTGTCATAGGTTCGCATGACTCAAAATGAGGAATTCAGAAAAGCTGTTGAATATTCAACTACTTTGTCTTTCACAGGAACGCCCACCAGTGCCTGTGAGTTAATGGGCAAGGCTGACATATGGTTAATACGAACCTACTGGGACTTTGATTTCCCTCGACCTTTACTCCCCAACTTCAAATATGTTGGTGGGATCCACTGCAAACCTGCTAAACCGTTACCAAAGGTAAGATTGTCTTCACTGCTACAGTTCTAGTTTTTTTATTTAATGACATTCCGTTAAAAAAAAAAAAAAAAAAAAATGTTAAACGCAACTTTTACTGTGTGAATGAAAAAAAAAAAAATATTACAATCGATCGTTTGTGTAACCTTCCCCTATCAAAACTCCCTTTTCCACGAGGATATGGAAGAATTTGTGCAGAGTTCTGGAGACGCCGGCGTCGTCGTCTTCACTCTGGGATCCTTCATCAAGAACATCACCACAGAAAAGGGAAACATGATAGCGTCAGCTCTCGCTCAGATCCCACAAAAGGTGAGAAGGTTACATAAAAGATTAAAATCAGAAGTGGCGCTTTTAATGGAGGTTATCAGATGCCTGCTCTCCACTTGGCAGGGAATGGAGACTACTTGTATCAAGATCTCTTGTGTTCCCATTTTGTATATTAGAGATTACACAATGGAAGCACTTTGACCTCTTGTTGGTTTCCCTAGCTCTGTAAATATCAATTTTGAAATTTGACCCCAAGAAAACTATGATTTTTGTGTCACTGCCATGTTTAGAAGAAGGCATTCATTGTTTCATTCTTAACAAGGCTTCACCATTTCTGTAGGTGCTGTGGAAATACAGTGGCCAAAAACCAGAAACTCTTGGTCCAAACACCAAAATATTTAACTGGATTCCTCAGAATGACCTCCTGGGTGAGTGCAGTTCCATTTAATATGTGATTTGCAACGCTCAAATTCCTCAAAAAGGATGTGCTTATCCAAGGTCATTGAAGGTCTGGAGTTTAAACTGGTGCAAAGTAATCTGGATGTCAACATGTTTTTGAAATGCTGCGTAATCTGTTCGAACAACAGAATAATGTTGAATATCATGAAGACATTTCAGGCCACAGAAATAAATTTTTTTTTAAAGACAAAACATTACAACATAGTCAAGCCAAGAGTCCGTCGGTATTCTGCTGCTGATGTCAGATGACCGGGTGGACATACCGATGCATCTCAATGAATTTGAATATCACTGAAAAGTACATTTCAGTGATTAAATTCAAAATGGGACACTTGACAGCACAGATTTAATCCACACAGGGTGATGCATTTTAGTGATTTATCATTTCCAATTTCGATTATTGCTCACAGCAAATTAAAACCCAAAAATCCACCCATTTCCTACACCACTTAATCCTGTGCAGGGTCGCAGGGTGCCGAAGCCAAACCCAGCAAACAGACAGCCACGTGGCTCACATTCACACAGATCTGTCATGTAACACTCGTCCGTTGGCTACAGTTGAGAGTTTGTTTCGCTCCCGACATAGAAAGACAGACCTACATATTGTAAAGATGGATCAATTGCAGCATGCTGCCTCTGGAGTGGAAAAAGAACTGCAACCTTTATGTTGAACAAACTATATTTCTGTTCCTGCTTCACGACTGACCCGTCTCAGGTCATCCAAAGACCAGAGCGTTCGTCACCCACGGCGGCACAAACGGGATCTACGAGGCGATCTACCACGGCGTCCCCATGGTGGGAATCCCCATGTTTGCTGATCAGCCACACAACTTGATCCACATGAAGGCCAAAGGAGCTGCAGTCATGTTGAACCTGAACTTCATGACGGCCGAGGACCTCAGAGACGCCATCAACACCGTGATCAATGACAAATCGTGAGTTCTCGTTTTTCTTTTTTTTTTTTTGTAGTATTATTGGCACAGCACATTATACAAGCATACAGCTTTTTTTATTATTATTATTATTCACTAGTGTTAAAATATGAATTTCTATAATTATCCTTTGTGAATATTTTGGATGAAAAAAAAAGTGATTAGAAAACTCCACCTGATTGGTTAACTCCATCTTGTAAACATGATATGAAATAGTTTCAGTTCAGTATTCAAGGGAGGGCTTTTAATTGTGCACAATATAAAATCCAAAAAGGTTTTAAAATCCTTGGATTGTTTTGTGTGAATGGGAATTAGTTTTGAGGGCAAATCTCCATATTACAATTCAATGCCAACATTCATTCTGTCATGTTAATGCTGATTTAGCAGATTGTGTTCACTAAACGTTCAAGACTGCTACTGCAGTCTAGGAGTTTCCTCTAAAGCATGTTGCACAAGTAACTTTCTGCTCTGTTTTCAACTTAACACATACAAAGAATGAACATGTGATTAAAGTGGAAACACTGGAAGACAATCAAAGCTTTCATCGATACACTAAATACATTATTTTTTTAAAAATCACACATTTATATATGCCTTATTTTGATGGTGAAAGTATAAAGCTGCAAGTCTAATGTTCCCATGAATTCATGCACCTTTTTTTTCCCCCCCAGGTACAAGCAAAACGCCATGCGGCTGTCCAGTATCCACCACGACAGACCGATAAGTCCCCTGGAGGAGGGGGTTTTCTGGACCGAGTACACCATGAGAAACAAAGGGGCCAAACACCTGAGGGTGCGGGCCCATGAGCTCACCTGGTACCAGTACCACAGCCTGGACGTCTTCGCCTTCCTGCTCGCCACGACCCTCACCCTCGTTCTCATCTTCATCAAGACCTGCGGGTTCTGCCTGGGGAAATGCTGCAGCAGAAAAGCAAAGAGGAAGTCAGATTAAAAGCAGTAAAAGACGGATATTAACTTCATAAAGTGTTGATGGGTAAACCCAACTTGCAACTCCTCCCTCGAGCGGATGACTTTCGTTGCAGCCAGGTGTACCCGTTTTTTTTTTGTAATTGCAAACACCAGATGGTCAATTAGGCTCTGAAAGGCGCCTCCTCATTGGCTAATTAAGAAAAACAAATCACGAGAAACTATTTCCTTTGGTGCCTTTATTTTGAACAACACAACCGGAACTGTGAACAAAACTCACGTCACAGAAGAGTGACACACAAACATTTGTCAGTTGTTCTTGCTGAACATCTTTTAACATGCATACAGTTTATCATTTAGTTTTATTTCTTCAGTTTTCCGTCTTCTTTGGCTTTCCAGAGCATCAGCGCCATGCAGGCATCAGCCTCCTCTGCAGTGTCATGGCCACAATCTGAGAGAAACGGTGCAACATTTGTATCATGTCAATATATTCTATCGTATTTTCATGAATAAAAATGGCACACGGATGTAAGATTTGTTTCATAAGGTAATACAAAAATGTGATTTCTCTTCTTTATTCAGAGTGTGTGTAACGGCTGAAGTAACACAACACCAGGCACTTGAACCGTGGCGACCCACCACTCTCTTGGATGATCTTCCTGAGGTGGTCGGCTGTGAGTTTGTTGAGGGGAAGCTTGTTGGGGGGGCCGAGACGGTGGGGAAACACCTCCGACGTGTCCACTACCATACCGTGGAGTAGCTGCAGAGGAGAGGAAAAACCCTTTCATGCCGAATCAGGTACTTCTAGGCGAAGGGTTTTGTGCGGCGCTTCACGGAACTGTCAATCCAGCCGCATTGTAATGAAAACTAATCAGGGGCGTCCACCTCTGTTCTTAGAATGTGTGAAAGTGACTGAATCATGTACATTAAAATGGTGTTTACTATATGAAGCACGACAGTAAATTAAAACTTAAAGAGGCAGGAAATTACAAAAACCAGGTGCCCCTGCACAGAAAGACACCCCACTGTGATTAGTGACACTGGAGAGGTGGTAAAAAGGGAAAGTGACCATACATACAGTTCAACAAATAAATATATAGTACAATGATGATGTAACACTTTTCACAACTTGGAAATAATTTCATATGAATGCCCCAGTCTTTTTTTAAGTAGGCCTCTTCTAATCACCTGAGGAAGATCAGAACGAGACAGACAAATGAAAGGAGCTATTCAATTTATAAAAAAAAAAAAAAAACTTGATGTTTTGCCAGGTTTTAGTCGTCACCTTCAGTAAACAAAGCGCCATTTCCAGGCCGTGTCCAATGAGAATGGTGTCGGCACTGATGAAACTCAGCAGGGTGTCTTGGACCTCTTTGAAGGAAGTGCAGGTCCCCTTCACATTCTCTTCACTGATGCCTGAAAACCTGCACAATGATGTGTTACACAGGCTAGCAACAGCTGAAACGAAGGCATAACTTTAATCTCCCCGTAGAAACATGAATCCTTGGATTTAAAAAAAAAAAAAAAGGTCACTCATCCAAAACTCCAGTTCTTTAAACAAAGCAGGAATACAATCAGGATGAACTCTGGACCCTCATATACACAGGTTGTAATGAGAGAATACTGTATGGTTATGATACATTGACCTTTGCCGTCTTGAACAGTGTGATTTATAATACTATACCAAGAATCTGACTACATAAACACCCGGTGAAGCTCACAGTCCATCTCACTGTATGTTTCCTTCACAAATTGCTGGTCTGCCTATACTGAAATGGAACTGATTTATTCATCTATTCAATACCACCCTCTATAGTTTTTTTCTCTTCTCCCACTTTCTCAGATCCAAACTGGGATTAAAATGAGGATAAATGTATGGGGACATCACAGATACAAACCCATTACCTGGTATTATAGTCTATGACCTCACTGGTGGGTTTGACAAATGTGTCATAGACAACTTGGAGATTGGAGTCGACCACAGTCACTCTGGACAGTTCCACTCCATTAACGGTGTAACACTGAAGGCAGACGGTATCACAGCAAACAATTCTTTTAATGCACACTCAGAAGAGAGTGAAAAACTGTTCACAAACAGACAAGTCAGCCTAACCAAACATCTACACTCAGCTGACGTTACCGTTTCACAAGCCAAGGAGAAGACTCCAGGACAGCTGGTGTCTGAGGGACATCTGGGGGCAGTCGACACGAACCCCTCCAGGCTGAGGAAATCGTGGACATGCAACTGGTGAAGAGGAGACAAAGATTAATATGCAACTCCAAATTAAAACTTCTTGAGTACAGAATGGTGCTTTACACCTTAAATACTTGACATCCCGGGGCACCCATGACTCCCTGGCAGCAGCTGTAGCGGGTCTCCACTCCACCCGGAACTGCAACGTTTGAATTGTCAGCCTGTCAAAACTTCTATTGTGTCTCTTACGTTCACCGGCTGAAGGTTTGAACCAAAGCTCATCAATGAAGCGCTCCAAAGCCGTCAAACTGCAGAACCAGTATTCCATTTTGGGCAATAATTTGCCTCCATTTTTAAAGATGGAAGAATCCACAAGAGTGGAATAAAGTGATGCAAGTAAAAGCAACAAATCTCTAGAAACGCCAAATCATCTTGTAGAAAGTAATTGCTCACCTCTCTTTGTAACTCCTTTCCCATGGTGGTAAGTACACTCTTCCTGACGAACATGTTTGCCTGCCCGGTTCACAGAGTAAGTAGCCCCACAGCGGCAGCAGATCTTCTTGAAGGCTTTAACCATCACAACAGAAGAAGCTGATCAGCACAGGAATGTTTCTGAATCAAATGCTTCCTCATATACAGCAGTTCAGCGCCCTCTAGTGAAATAATATGAGAAGTGCAGGAAGAATCAGGTAGGAGATATCCAACTTACAGCCTGCATTCACTCTCCTGCTGCCAGAAAACAGAACAGCACAGCCACTTTTCTCTGGGTTCAGGATAGGAAAGTTGTTCTCAATCAGCCTGTCATCGGTCATAATATAATCTTTCAGACCATTGTACAAGTCCACATCATCTGCTGGGAAGAAGAAAAAAAAAAAATCAAGATAAACTATCAACGCATGAGAATATAGGTGGAATGTATTTTGAGGAATCGTCTCATCACCGTTGCTTTTAAGCCTTGTTGAGTTAAGTGGTATGTTGCCTTTCAGCCTTCCACTCTTCGCTTGCTTATTATCTGCAAAAGAAATGGTATCAACAGCTTACATTAATCAAACTGCATTACCTTTGACAGCCGATTTTCTTACGCCCCCACACGTCTCACCATCGACACTGGCTCTTTGGTGTCTCAGCTTCTTCAGACCATTTACAGCAACGCTCTGATATTTGACTTGGTTTACACTGCGATTGTACACGGCCTTCTCCTCCGCAATAGCCTGTGAACAACGGTACCAGAATATAAACTCCCAGGCTGAAGGGTGTCATGACAATACTTAAGGTACAGACTCACCTTCTGAAAGGCCTCTTCAACCGTGGGAGTCGTTTTGAGAAACTCCTCTGTAAACATGTTGACGTAGCGCTGTCGGACGTCATGTGGAACTTTGTCTTTGGTCGCTTCATGAGACTGTTTCAGTTTACGCTTACTGGGCACCGACTGGAATCATAATCAGCGTTAAAACACAAAATGTACTATTCCTGATAGCTATGTTTAGATCAAACCAAATCCAAGTTTCTGTTGTCTTACCTTGGCAGGAGCGGGAAGAGTTTGACTGGGGCCTGCAGACGACGACGCACAACCAGACGTCAGTGAAGGTTTCTGTGCCGGAGCAGGGATGAGCACCGGTGCTCCTGGGCGGCCTCTTTGTACTACGGTAACTGCAGGATTGTACATTTGACTGCCTCTGAAGGCGCTCGTCGGGGCTCGGCCTATGGGCGTGAGAATTGACGCTGCACTGGAGGTGGAAACGACGGGGAGCGAGAGGGCACCGACAGGGACCAGAAAGCTCAAATTGTTGTCCATATTAATAAAACTCCCTGTAACAGGTATGTGGTTCAAATAAGCTGCGGAAGAAGAAAAATAGCACACTATGCATTTATATAGAGTTAGTATAAACGTCAAATGACATTTTTTAAAACTAAGTTGTCTTTGAAGTGATAGTAAAAAAAAAAAAAAAAAATTGTTCCCAACATATTCACCATTTTGAGAGAGAGCCGTCTTCAAAGTTGTTGTCAAAGCAGGAGGGGGTTTCTGTGTCTCCGGCTTCTTGAGAGTGGAGGAGACCAAGGTCTGACTCTGGGGAACTGTAGCAGTCTGCACCGGTGCCCTCTGTTGTCTCGGCTGGATCTTGGAAGCGAGTGAGGGCTGGGAGCCAAAGCCCGAGGCTGCTGGGCCACGGAAGGGGACCAAAACCTGAGGCTGAGGCCTGCTCTTAGCCACCGGCTGGAAGGAGGAGGTGAATCACATGCACTTAAATACATGTTCCATAGAGTAAAGATCGTCAGGATCACGCGTATAGACTGCACCTCTGCATGTGTGGGCTCATGAGCCACCCTCTTCTTTCCTGCCAATGGTGGCGGTGTCACGTTTATTTGCTTCTGAAAAATCACAATTGGAAACCAGTATTAAGGACAATGGTTGACATTTAGTTGTGGATCTGGAATTTGTACAAGAAACTTACATTATCTTCATTTGGGATTTTCTCTTCGTTTGCCTCCATGAAGATCTTGTAGCATTCCTCCGTTGGGTCGCTGTCTGACAGCTCCAGGTCTGAATAGTTGAGCTCTCCCTCATCGTCAGAGCTGATTATAATGACCCCCTCTCCCATCTTCACCAAAGGCTGGTCAGTAAGTGCAGATTCTACTTCATCAGTTAAAGATATATTTGAAGAGGTTGCACACACCTGCCGAGACTGAAAGCCGGAGCACGAGGCTGCTCGAGTATCCTCCTGGTGGATTACTGATGAAGTGCAGGTCAGTGTATCATGACCTTGCGTTTGTTTTGGACCTTCATTGGACATTTTCTTGCCGTCAGGCACCAATAGCTGAGTACTTCTCTCAGACGTGTGGCTGTGAACTCCGGCCTGGGCAGGCTGCGCTTGCTGCTGGACTTCCTTGTTTTGGCGCCTGTGTGGTGAATTAGTGGCTGAAGTCTTGAGAGAAAGTGAAGCGGTCAATGGCTGCAGTGCACGCTTTATCGCTGTAATATTGGGTAGCTCACATCCATTGCTTTTCAAAGTGTGGTTCTGTTGGACAGAGTCGGCACAAAGATTTAGTTGCTCATCGGTTCTCAACCGACACGCATGCTGAAGGGCTTCTCCTGCATTTTCACCATCTCTGCCGTCACTTAAACAAAATGGATGTTGATTGTTTTGGCCACCACCATCACGGCCAGGATTTTTATTGATCTTTGTTGAAGATGAAGGCGCAAGCGTGAAGGTCTCAGACTTTTTCTGCGGCTGTGACGGAGCATCGAATAAAGTGGGAACCACTGGGACTTCCTTCACTTGGTCTACCTCATCATGAGATTTGTCAGACAGCAAACCAGCTGGAGTTTGAGCGTGATCATCCTCTTCAGTTGACAGGGGAACATCAATGATCAGAACACACTCATCATCATCATCATCATCATCATCATCATCAAAATCCCATGTGGCTGTCTCATCAGCTGTTGTGTTCGTTGCCGACTTTAAATCTGCTAAGTTATTTACTTTCTGACCCCCAGCTGAGTTGTGACACCAGGAATCTGCAGAGAAGTTGGACAGAGGATCATACTCCAAATCAGTCCTTGGTTTCGAGTTGTCCACCACGTACTTCGTCACCTTGGCCTGTGTTTTATACACATTTAAAGGGCCGCCGTCAATTTTGGTTCCATCAGGAACATACTTTATAGAAAATTGACCTGCTTTAGAGTTTTCCTGTGCAATCTGGCAGCCTGATAGCCGTCTCCTCTCCACTTCGACCTCTTGCCTCACAGTTTCTATCTCCTTGTTGATCCGCTCCAGCTCATGGAAGCTGTTATTCTGGGTCTCCACATCCACAGGCGCTCCAGAGGATGCATACAGACGTACGAGCTGGACTCCTGTTTAACAAATGACAACAACTTAGTGGTGTTAGAATTTCAGTGTGGCACAGATTAGATGGGAAACATTTTTTTTCAAATTAATAATGGGTGCTTCAGCAATATTCTTTTTTTTAAAGTTTGCTCTTTTACATGGCTAGACATCACAGCATAAAACAGCAAATTTACTTCAGTATATTAAACCATGATCAAAATTTGAGGATTTCATAGTGCTGTCCATAGAAATTCTTTAATTTCAGGTGCATTTTACGTTTTCAGTCTGTTACGGTTCAGAATTAACCCTTGACTAAGATTAAAGACTCTTTATCTTAGATGGTACAATGTTAGTTTACCACAGGCCCTCAATGAGGTCATGTCAAGGAAAAAGCTTACTTCAGTTTTAAAAACTCCAGGTTCTGTTTGATGGATCAAGGTACATCAAGTAGAAAATAACTCAGGGTATCTTTGTAAAGAAATACGGTGGAGTTTTAAAAAGTAAAAACTCCCTTTCAATAAAGTTTGCTTACATGATCTGGATCAGCCTGTAAGAGTCCAATAAATCAGTTGATTTCAAACACTCAACTAAGTTCTTAAACCAACAAATGCAGGTTATAATAGCTTGTGTTTAGTTTAGTCTTGGAGGCCCAGTGTCCTGCATGTTTTAGGTCTCCTCCTGCTGCAACACACCTGATTAAAGTGAGCTAATTGGCTTTTCCCATTCGCTCTGTGATGACATAGTAATTCAATTCAGGTGAGTTGAAGCACAGAAACCATTTGTTGGATGTTCAGGAGAGCAACTGCATGTTCGTCTCCTCCTTCTGCAACAACACACGTGTGTGCAATGATGGGTTCCTTCTGATTAGATTGATGACATTCACTGGAGGCAAACGACTAAAATATGTAGGACACCGAACTTCTAGGAACACTAGTTTAGTGAGGTCGGCCCTGCTGTAAGAACTTGTATTTCAATGTAATTTTATTAAGTGACAGTTCAACCATTAAAATGAAAAAAAAAAAAAAACCACTGTAAAGCGGGTGGAAAGGTCAGGTTAAAAAACGAAAAAAAGCATTACACCTGGTATTTAATATCCGCTCAAATACATTTATAAGTAATTTTTTTTTAACACGAAAGACAAAAGATATTTTCAAAAAAAAAAAAAAGTTGATACAATGAGCTTTAGTTAATTAGTAGCTAGCTAGCAGACTGACCTGCGGAGCCTCCAAACTCATCCCTCGATCCAGCGGCATGTTTATAGAAACAATGCGGCCTCTCACAACGCCCACGAGGGGCAAGAGGACAGCTGATGTCGGCGAAAATACCACTGAAGGGAAACATGGTGGACAAAGCTCCACTTTTCACCCCAAATGTTAATTTAGGTAAAGTTGAAGGCTCGACCTACAACAGGTGAGTCACGTCACGGACGTCACCCTGCTCTTTCTAGGCGCTGAGAGCGGGCGCGAGAGCCGAGGGGACGATTCTATTGGACGGCGTGTCCGATGAGGGCAAGTTCAAGGGTCAAAAAAAAAAAAAATCGCTTTGGGATGGTGTGCCACCCATTTACTGAATGGGAAAGAAAACAGTGTTGTATTTATTTTTTCATCTTGCTTTTATCAACTAAGTTCATTCAAATGTCTTTGTATTTAATTCACGCGGTCAATATTACTATTATGTCACAAGGTGGCGCAGTGGTTAGAAGAGAGCGTTTAGGTGAAAATACCATGGGTTCTAAATACTGGCCAGGTTTGCATGTTCTCCCTGTGCGTGCATGCATGCGTTTCCTCCAGGTATTCTGGTTTCCTCCCACAGTCCAAAGTGAGCATGTGAGGTTAATTGGTGACCCTAAATTATATTTAGTAATATATGTTTATAATACTATATTATTATAATATATTTATTAATAATATTTAGCTTTTTTTATTATGTTGTGGTGATGCACCCTATCCAAGCCAACCCAGAGCTTAAAGTGTGGCATGTTGCCAGTCCATTGCAGGACTAATATATAAACTTATAATTCCTTTTGCAATTTTACCAATTAAAAAGTTTGGGGGTATTATATATTTTAGGGAATACAATAAATTTGCACTAGCAATCAAAACCTAACAAGTATACTTTTTAAAAGCATTAGAAATAAGAAGATAAATGCTGACATGTTTCAGTTCATATGAAATGACCAATTTGTAATTTTGCACTTACTGTTTGCAAGTCTGTGTTATTATATAGATGTTAAAATAAAATAACACATAATGAGAGATTAATGGTCTGACTGTGTCCCCAAGCTTAGCTTGAGTTTGAGACCTTGGCTTAGGTGTGCAAAAGCAAAGAAATAATTAATTTTTTAATATCAGTTAAGAGATATCTTAGCTTTTTTTCTACAGAGAAAATCATGTAAAATGAGCCTTACAGAGAAATCAGGGACATAAGAAGTCTACACTTACTTCAGTTTTATTAACTTTCAGGTTTGAAGGTTCATTCCCTTTAAAGAAAAAAAAAGATGTGAGGATGGCTGATACTGAAAAAACTCTGGTGAGGAGCTGGGAAGAAAATTTTGCTGTCAGTGGTGTTGGAAGTTTATTCCAAATAAAATGCAGATATATATCATCTGGATAAAAGACAGGAGTACTGCGCATAGGACGCACTTTCCTTTATTCCTAGGAGCCCACCCTGAATGTACCCATAAAAGATGCAAAACAAACTGACAGTAGGTCCAATCCAGATATTTATACATATCAACAAATTGCAGCTGTTTTCGTATCTACGTAAAAACATGGACATGAAAACATTGGTGTGAAATAAACCCTTAGTCAGCAACTTTGAGTGGCCTTCAGACAACCATCTGAGACTGACGTAATCTGTCTTCTCTGTGAGAAAATAACAGCCTCTGGGTCAAAGCCCTGGAAGTGTTTGGGTGAAACGTGTGGAAGGGCTTGGGAAAAGATTGTAAATTTAAAGAGTACACAGGACGTCAGTTTTTCCTAGACATAGCTACATGTATGTGATGTCAAATACTTCATCAACCTCACTTCACTATAGCTCAGCTTGCAAAAATATCTAATATAGTTTCTAGTTTTTACACCAAATATGAACTAGTTTGTTTGTTTTTTTTAAATACAAATGTATTAAATTTGTTCTCATACAGATATGTGGCTGTTGTCTTTGATTTACCAAAAATAAAAATTATTTTTGGGAAAAAATAACTAAACATGGTTCTGAATTGAAGTCAGTAACATTTATTTCATGCTTGTGTATTTAAACAACACAGTTGGAAGGAAGGAAAGAATGAATGTTGGATGGATGGGTGGAAACATAGTTTCCTTGTACTCACGGTCAAGTTTATCCTGAACCATAGTAATAACTAGAATATAAGTAAATTTTTGTAGTTTAACCAAGTATCAAACAGGACACGTTTAAAAAGCATTTTCTCTTTTACCATTGAGCGCTTGTCGTTGAGCTGCTGTGAGTCCTCCGCATGTGTAGGTGGCGCTGCAGCGCCGCACCGACTTTCGATCTGCAAACCAAAACAAACCAGAAAACTGTCACGTCAAAAAAAGAAGCCTGAAAACATTATAAACCAAACAATAAATAACATCGCTTCAAATGGACCACAGTGGGGATGAGATGGAGGAGGATGACACCGAGTGGAAGAGCAGTTTTAGGGATACAGCTCTTCTCGTTCCCTCTGCTGCTTCAGGTAAAATACGCAGATTTTAAACAGATTAATAATCCCAAACATGGACACGTGTTATTCTTGTTGGTTACAGGATCATTCACCAGTGCGACAACAACACATCCTCACAGAGTCATTCTGCATTTTGACCTGGACTGCTTCTACGCGCAAGTGGAAATGATCAGAAACCCAACACTGAGAGAAGTCCCGTTAGGTATTAAACATTATGTAAGACACACCGGGTGAAAACTATTTAGAGTTTGTCTGATCTTCAATCAATACCTGTCATGTCTTTTTCAGGTATTCAACAGAAATACATCATCGTCACCTGTAACTACGTGGCGAGGGAGCGAGGTGTCACCAAGCTGATGTCTGTGACTGATGCCCAGGAGAAGTGTCCTGAGCTGGTGCTGGTCAGGGGAGAAGACCTGACACACTACAGAGAAATGTCCTACAAAGTCACAGGTAGGCTGAAGCAGGGTCCATGACATGGGACATCCAACAATGTAATGTGTGTGTAACTCAAAACATTAGGAAGGAAAGGGAATACTCTCATCCCCTAATTCATACAGAGTGTTCACATGTTCTGATTTGACAATGTTTACAGGAGCAACCTTCACGTATTTCAGATTTATTGCACTTTAGGTAAAAATGTATTTCTAAAACATTATTCAGAAACAAGGCAAGTCATAATGCTTTGCAGGGAAATAAAGGCAATTCAATAAATCAAGCTGATAAAGAATCTTAAACTTAAGAGCTAAAGATTAATACTTTAATAATGAAATACATTAGAATCATTAAGGTATAAAAAGGAGAAGAAATGAAGTAAAATCTTTATCAGGATTATTAATCTTTTTTTATAATCAAGAAAGTAAAATCTATTGTTTATTGGAAACCCTGACCAAATTATAGTGTTTTAAAACCTGGTTTAAAATAAGTGTGTCATCAGGACGTTTGTTCCACAGGAGAAGACCGAGGGGACCAAAAACTGCTTTAAAATTTAGTAAATATAATTACATACATAATTACACCCAGATGCTGCTTTGCATTTCCTGTTTTTGCTCAGTAGGTATTCGAATGTCACAGTATTCAAATATTTTTAAGATCAGATCTTTCAGATACTTCAAATTTTACGTGATTATTGCAGAAATATCTCACAAAACAATAAGCTTTCGAATTATTCTTTAATTTTCTGATCTTGTAATTCAGCTCGCTGCTTGGTGGTGACATCCTGAGTTGCAAATGACTTCACAGGCTATTTTCAGCCTGCAGCATTTTCATAAGAGGAAGAGGAGAAAAAAAAAAGAAAGTAAAGTTAATATATGCCAGCATTTTAAATCATTGCCAAAGAGCAGTGAGACCTAAGTTACATTTCATCCAAACAAAATCAGTGAAGATCTGAACTACACGTATCAACATAAACAAAAAAAAAACAAGATGTCACTTTTCCAAAATAATTTTTTTAATTCAATAGAATTTCATATAAAAAAAAAAGAGGACATAAACAGCATCTTCTGGAGTTTCACAGCTCTGGAGGCTTGAAATGTAAAATGCAGACACTTTCACTGTCAAAGATTTTTATCTAATATCTGTCAGTGATTCCTTTTTAAAACCAGAAGAAGGCCAGCTGCAAAATTCACGATTGTTCTTCCTGATTTAACTTGTACTAATACGTTACTTTTTTAGTTTTGTTCTCTCGTCATTCGATTCTTTTGCCAATAACTTTTTTTTCTAAAGCACCCAGCTGGTGTGCCTCAAACACTCCGCTGATTCGATAGACTTTTTAAAGATAGTAGGAATTAGGACTTTGTCAGTAATTCATTTTTACCTTCATGCTTTAGAGAATTTTTTACTTTTACTTGAGTAAAGCAGTTGAATTAGTAAATCAGTTTGTCTTTTGAGATGAGTGTTTATTCTGACATTAGGGAACAAAAACCAAAATCTTCCTTGAGGGTTACACAGCAACTCGAGCCGTTCCATTAGTTAAGATACACAGAAAGAGATTAGCAAGTTAGACAATGTAGGTTCACCTGAAAAGAAAATGTATGTAGGTTTTTAAATATAAGAATACAGTTGACTGCATGAAGGCGCTGCAGCTTCCCTTTCTACCAATAACTACTGTTTAATTGAACAAGAGCTCCTCGCTTACCTTCACGTTCACATAGAAACACATCGACCTCCAAGAAAGTTACTGTGATGTCATATTTTCCATGTCCGAGCTCACCTTTACCCTTCATTTGTTCTTTCCTCATCCAGAACTGCTGCTGTCCTACTGTCCGCTGGTGGAAAGGCTTGGATTTGATGAAAACTTCATGGATGTCACAGAGATGGTAGAGAACAAGTTTGAACATGCAGCGGAGTCGGACAGCTTCTCATTCACCGGGCACGTCTACAGTCATATCGGTAGGCCTCTGCTGCTGTGTAACTGTGCATCTGGCTCAAAGAAACTAGGAAATGTGAATGAAACAAGGCAAGAATGTGAAACCTGTGAGATATTTGCATTGCCCTTCAGTTTCGTGTTGAATATTTGTTTTTCTATTTTTCCTACGCAGCTGCAGATGTCAAAGCTAGCGACCACCAGCGCTTGGCTTTAGGCTCACAGATTGCCGCCGAGCTGAGGGAAGCTATGCACAGCAAACTGGGTCTAACCGGCTGTGCCGGCATCGCCAACAACAAGCTGCTGGCCAAACTGGTTTCCGGCACCCACAAACCCAACCAGCAAACCACCCTGCTCCCAGAAAACATAAGTGACATCATGGACTCCCTCAGCGGGCTCCGTAAAGTACCAGGTAGTGGTGTTTTCCTGCAAACAGACAAATACATTGTTGAACTTGAACACCAATGACAGATCCCCGGACGTCTTCCCTTCAGTTTCACTCCTTTGAAACAGTTTTGTTGAAATACATTTCAGTCGAAACGTCTGTGTGGTATCTTTGTTATACGTCATTTGGATGAGAGTCTTTGCCCTTCGGTCCTCAGGGGTGGGCCACCAAACTGCAAAAAGACTTCAGGTTTTGGGCTTGGTCACCGTCAAAGACCTCCAGCTCTGCTCGCTGAATGACCTGGTGAGAGAGTTCGGCGGTCCCGCTGCTCAGCGCTTGAAGAATCTGGCCCTCGGTGTTGATGACTCGCCCGTCACCCCTACAGGAGCCCCCCAGGTAGGAACATCTGCATGTGTGTGTGTGTGTGTGAGAGGAAATTTGGGGAAACATCCCACAACTACCATTAATCTTAATATGTCACACAATAATAACAATATACAACAAGTGTGGCCACTTGTTCTCCAAGATGAAGTACTGGGCTTATTTTAAGGGGTTTTTTGTTTTAATTATTATTTTAAAAGTACTCAAGTTGAACATATCGTACGGTCCCACTTGTAACAGCGTCTTTGTGTAACCTGAAGTAAGAAATTTATGAAGAAATGTAATAATTATTTTTTAGTTTTGCTAGATTTGAAAGTGTTCTGATATTTTCTATTTAAGTCTCTCAGTGATGAAGACTCCTTCAAAAAAATGTCTTCAACCAAAGAAGTTCTGGAGAAGATTCAGCAGCTGCTGACCAGTCTGGTGGAAAGGTCAGAGCCAGTTTCACAACCTCCTCAGTAAATCTGTCATTGCTTTCCTCAAACTTACCGAATCTAATATTTATCCCTGTGGTTGTAAACCAGAATGCACAAAGATGGCCGACAGCCCCAAACGTTCAGGCTCACAATCCGTAAATACTCGGCGGCCAACAAGTGGTTCAATCGAGAGAGCCGGCAGTGTCCAATCCTCAACCACATCGGACAGAAGATCACGTCTGGTACGAGAAAATAAAACACGCTGCCCTCTTCTTATTATCTGGGCGTACATTCGCGATGAAAAACAGCTCTTTCCATCATACTGCTGCGCAAAGCCGCCGTCAAAACCGGCCTTTCGATCATTTTGGTCTCCGCAGGCTGCGCAGCCGAGGCAGTGGATCAGCTGATCCCTGTCGCCGTGAAGCTCTTCCAGAAGATGGTGGACACCGGCACCGCCTTCCACCTCACCCTGATTAACGTCTGCTTCAGCAACCTGCAGTCCAGGACGGCGGCCGTCAGCGGGAAGGGCTCGATCGCCTCGTTCTTCACGCACAGTACATCTCCCAGAGAAACACAGAGCACTTCATCACAGAGCCAGGTAATGCAGGACTGCACTGGGATGTGACTGGACATTTTATTCATCTACTGGAAGAATGTGTTGGGTTGTTTTTTTTTTTTTTTTAAATTTAAACAATCATATCAATGTGGCTGCTAAATGTACCAACAAGCAGCATAACATTTTGAAATCATTTAGTTTTGGGGCGTTTTGTTTTGCCCCATCCTTAGTACTTTTTAATATGACGTAGTTAATAACTAACTACTAACAACTTTATATTAATGCTGTTAAAATTACTGAAGTAATGACGTGACCATTTCTTATCCCTTGACATTTTCAGAGTAACAGTTCAGCTGTCTCTGGCCGTCCTCAGACTTTTAGCTTTGTCACTATCTTCAGCTGTGGTTTCTCAAGACACTCTCGCTGTGTTGCCATTTCTCTAAAACACTGTTTACTAGAGAAGGAGCACCTCATTGATCCGGAACTATCTCGGTCCTCATGAGATCAACATAAAAGATTGTATGAGCATCACCTGAGCACAGCTGTTTGAAACTGCCAGCTGCTGACTGCGTGTTGGTAGTTTATCTCAGCTCTATTGTTGCTGTTAGTTCTCATCGTCATTGCTCATGAATCTGTTTCTGTCAAGAGTTGCTAAGATCCAGATCATAGAACATCTTCCTTCGACGAAAGGATGTAACTCCAGTGGAACTTAATCAGTCATGGAACTAACTCACAGGGTGCAACACTGGAATAAAACAGCAGCGTATGCATAAATATGATATCCAAACAGTTAAAAGGTTATTTTTCCAATTAAATTGTTGCTTTTTTTACTTTTATTTACAGAGTAACAAGTAAGTGCAATCAGTCAGACATGCGTCAATAACTTGCGCTGATTACTGGTGTAGGTACGTCTACTGAAAAGTCACGCGAGTAATAAAATAAATAAAATGTGTGAAATCAATATAGCATAACAATTGTGTGGTATTTTGAGAGCATCGGCCTTTGTGCATGTGAAGAAATAGAAAATACTATACCTCTTTGATGCTGAGTTTTCCCTTCATGGAGCTTTGCTTCTCTGAATTGCCACGAATCCGTTCATGCTGTTTCCCTCCAATAGGACAATTCCTCTCGTGGGGGATGTCGTCACGTCACGGATCATCGATTTGGCCCAACCTTCACGGACGCTCACCACAAAAAGCAACTCACCACAAAAAGCTTGTCTGGTCCCGAGGCACCATTACATGGCTGGGAACGGGAACAAAAGTTTGTTGTTGGAGAAGAGGAGCCACTAAAAGCATCCTGCAGCTCAACGACGTGTGACCCAGGTGACACAAATAACCTTTTGTTGCATCCGTTGCCCCCTAATGTTGACCGAGAGGTCTTCAAGCTGCTTCCAGAGGAAATCCAGAAGGAGCTCTTATCTCCTGCTTACGTACACTCTCTTTCCAGTAATTTTACAAACAAGTCAGTCTCTGATGTTGCCCGTGGCTGTAAAAACATGTTTCCGCAGACAATTAGACACTCCAAATGTTTTAAAGATGTCATGAAGGCACCAGACAAATTGGACTCGGCTAATAGAGGGACCGCCGTGGATCATCGATCTCCGGCGGGCACAAGCGTAGCTCCTGGAGAAAATGACTCAGTTGAAGGGACTCTGTCTTCCTCTCGGTCTTCTGACTGGGAGTGTCCAGGGAGTGTGGACCCCGGGGTGTTTTCTGAGCTCCCTCCAGACGTTCAGCGGGAGCTCATGTCCGAGTGGAGGCAGCAGAAGCTCACCCCGAAGACCCCGTCATCCAAGAAACCCATGAGAAACTCCATGAGCAGAGACCGGAAGGCCGCAGGAAGAGGCAGCCAGGCCAACAGCTTGTTCAAGTATTTCAAACCCGGTTAGAGGAGAGCGTTTATGTTATTTTCTGTATTGTGTTTTTATTGTGGCTTCTTGTCATGTGATCAGAAAAGTGCTTTGCAGCCACTGTTTACCTGAAGTGGTGAATTAATGTGAATTTGCTTGATACTCAAAGAAGCACTATCTTAAAAAGTACTCTGGTTATACTGACACGTGGCTCTTATTTTCCTCTCCTACAAAAATATGTTCTTTGACAAATCTTTAATTTTTTGATAAACTGAGAAAATTTTGTTATTAATGATTCTCCTGTGAAAATCACAATCGACTAACTTTTACTGCTTGACTTAAATTTCCAGAAAGATTCAGACTATTATGCAGCCGTTACCGTTACTTTAGTGACACATGTTTTTATAGAATAACTTTGAACTTTTATGAGCCTTTTTGCCTTCTGACTGAACAGGTCATGTTTACTTTGTAAGTTCAGTTCAGAAAACAGTGCATTTACATATCATCCCAGATTAACGAATACTATTCTCTCTTCTTACTATTTGTCTGTTAATATCTCTGTAGGGAATCACAATGATATAAAGAAGCCTGTGAGTGTGAAACGGCATCACGTGCACTGAACTAGATTATTCTATTAAAACATTTGATAAATTGTTAAGTATTTGGTTCAGATTTACAATTATCTGTTGATTCCTGATTCTATCCAGTTAAAAATCAATCAACAAATTGTGTATATTAACCAGTTGATGTATGATTATGTTAATTCATATCATACAAATTAATAGATATGCTTGGATGTTAAAAATGTCACTAAATCTCTGATCTTCAGCTTTTCCTGCAGTATTCAAAAACATCTTTTTATCACTCTGCTGATCGATCAGCCGCTGCTGAATTTTCACATTTGACTGTTGCCTTTTGGAAATAAAGATTTATTGTTTATGCTATTCATGAGCATCCCGAGAATCTACAGATCACCTGACTGTTGGCGTGATTTGAGTTTTAAGTTGCAGTTTTTTGGCTCATCTGAAATCAAATTAAATTTTGCTTTGAAAGAAACTTTCAGAGTTGATGTTGAGTGTCTGGCTTTGTGTTGTTTTCTTAAAGTTTCAGTATTATTTCCAGAAGCAGGGATTACTTCTCCCGACCCTCAGAGACTGAGGCCCTTTCTGCTCCTATTGGATGGTTTCCACTTAAATCCACGGTTATTTGTCAACACATTCCAGCTTTTAAAGAGCCTCTTTAAATTTTTTTTCCAACCCTCCAGAGAAACAGGAGGTTTGTAGGCACGGCACCGGTTGGATCTCTCAGGCCTGAAACTCCTCCCTGGATCACATGAAAGACGGGAGGAATGGTTCAGTGCTCACAACACATCCTGACAGTGGTTATTGTGTTTGGTGCAGAGGAGAAGAGAAACTTCTTGAATGGACGCCGGCACTTTCTGTAGATGAACTGGTAAGGTTTTTGAGCTTTTGCTGTGTCTGTGGATACTTTCGGAAAGCCGAATAAACAATGTTGGGCTGTTTGTCTGTTGATATTGACAGATATTTCAGGTAAACAAAGTCTTCTCTGCAGGATGAAGGCTGGATGATTCGGCCATTTCCCCAAAGATGGATGAAATTGATGCTAGACATGAAAAATGATTTCGTTTTTAATGCCCGTTTTTTGGGTAATAAACAGCAGAAAAGTTGTTTTTCCTCCTCACACACTCATCTTATGTGATTTTCAATGTTGGCCCAAGTGTAAGACAAGTGTTGCAGTGACCAGGGCACCTTCATGCAGTGTTGAGCTGTCCGCCTGTCGCCCTTAAGCTCAATAATAGGAGTTCTGTCTGCCAAACAGGCCACTTTTCTTCTTTTGTTTTTTGTCATGCAAAGTCAGAGAGAACAGTGGAGAGGCATTTGACTGCTCATGTGGAAGCCAGCTCCAGTCATGTGCTCGTCTCTGATCAGCTCATAATGAGAGGAGAGTTATGACTTCTAGCTGAAAGCTCGTGTGGTGATGGTCCTGCAGGCTCAGAGGAATTTCACCTTTTTCTTTTGAAGTTGACTCGCCCTGTAGGTACTGACTGAGCACTGACCCTCCTGTGTCCACACTCGTGCTTCATGAGGAGAGAAGATCAGTAGCAGTGTGGTTGGTCTGTGTGGCAGGTTCAGTCTGCAGGATGGCTCAATGGGACTATGACTATCTGATCAAGCTCCTGGCGCTGGGCGACTCCGGCGTGGGGAAAACCACCTTCCTCTACAGGTACACCGACAACAAGTTCAACCGCAAGTTCACAACCACAGTCGGCATTGACTTCAGGGAAAAGAGAGTGGTGAGTTATGTCCTGCACTGCCTCGTTCTTTACAGTTCACTCATAAAGTTTGACCATCAATCTCCTCTCTCTGTTTAATTAGTTGAACGATTTTAATTTAACAGGTGAACAGAAACCAGCTGACAACAAAAACGAACCAGAAGCCAATAAAAACAAGTATTTCGTTGATTGTGGAGTTTGCATGTTTTAATTGTGTATTCAACATGTTTCTCTCGGTACTCCAGCTCGCTCCTGCAGTCCAAAAGCAGTTATTTGAAGTTAAAATTGTCTGTAAAATGTGAATGTCAATGTGCTTTTCCTGTGATGGATTAGTGATCTGCCCGGGGTGTATCCTGCCTTCACCACATAGACTGACTCCACATGGAGTCATGGGTAGATCCACAATGATACTGATTTGACAGAAAGTAATGTTAATGTAATGTTAATGTAATGTTAATGTAATGTAATGTAGAAATATCAGAACAAATATAAAGCATTCAAGGGGTGCTTACTTTGATAAAATGCTTTACTTTTAGCATGTACTATCATAATAATAAACTCACTCATTTAGTTTATTTTTGGCATTATCACAAGAAACATTTGCAGTAGGTTATAATCTGTCAGTACATTCCTGATCGTATCAGTTCTCCACCCTGTAATATAACAGACTTACTTATTTCCAACAGACAGAAAGTGAGCGAAGGTCCGAAAGAGCCACAATTGCATCACAGGCAGACACGATCACACAACTGTAATGTCTTTGCACTGGAAGGGGAATGGAAAACACCACATCAGGCAAAGAGAGAACATGCAAACTCCGCACTTATAACATGCACAATAATCCCCTTTTCCCTCATTACCTAAACAGAACTTTACAATTCAAACAAAAATCAAAAGAAAACGTTAAATAAATGCAATTACCTTCCGGGGACACTTTTGAACTGCGACCCTTATTAAATTACTTTATCAAAACACTTTTGGAATGTTCTTGCTTTCATCAAATAACATATCTATTCATTCTTTTCCTTTCCTCAGAATCTGGTAATAAACAAGGACACTCAGTCAAAGCATTCGTCCCAGCTTCCAGTGTGTTACTACTGATTTCCAAAATAATCTGGAGTGCGATACAAGAATGCATTTAAACAAAAAAAATAGGATATACGGCATAAGCAGTGTACTGTTGTACACAAGCAGAAGAGTTTTAATGTTAAGTGATCAGTTCAGATGTTTACAATCATATCACCATTATCTGTTCCATCAGTTAGCCACGTTTGCAACCATTGGCAACCTGCTTTTGCCTCATTACATACATTTTCATAGAAGGAAATAAAAAAAAAAAGTAAACCAAAAAAAGGATATCTTAATTTCAGGTTGTATTGTTGAGCTATGTGGATTTATTCAGGTGTACACGGGGAAAGACGCTGACGGAGCCACTGAGAAGAACTTCAGAGTCCACCTTCAGCTTTGGGACACAGCAGGCCAAGAGAGGTGAGTCTCCACTGAATTAGTGGGGAAAAATACCTGTTTAAAAAAAAAAGCAAGTAGCCTAAGTAAAACTACTGCAGGCCAATGCACATTCATGTCGGGGGTCGAGTGCTGACATTTTAGCCTTTTATATGTGTGTTCACCTTTTCAGCAGGTCATGGTTCAATTAATACAAGTCACAAGCATTTCTGATGTTGGAAAGGCACAAATTAATGAAAACGATTTACAATTCCACCATAAACGCTGTCGATAATTGTATCAAATTGTAGGTGTGATAAAGCCCGTGTGCGCTTCTGGCCTCGTCGGTGTCCAATATTAGCCAAGTGTCTTTTATTAACCACTAATCCTTGACTCTAGCTGGACTTTGGAGCATCAAGCTAAATGATAACAAATGTTAATATAGCTTTGGTGACCTTTAGCCTAGTACCGACCACTAAGTACAGCTGAGACTGATTTATTGTTTGTTTGTTTTTTTTAGTTCAAACCACTCATATTTTACCACCATTGGGTTTATAAATGTACTACAATTCACCCACTTTAGAACGTGATTACTTGAGTCCATCCTCGAACCAAACAGTGCCCAGCGTGACTGGTAACACTGTAAGTTATCTGCATGTTTTTCAGGTTTCGCAGCCTCACGACAGCCTTCTTCCGAGATGCCATGGGCTTCCTTCTAATGTTCGACCTGACCAACCAGCAGAGTTTTCTTAACGTGAGGAACTGGATGAGTAAGTGTCATCTCTAGCCTTCTGCACCACATCACATTAATGTGTTTCCCCCCCCCCCTTTTTTTTTTTTTTTTTTTTTTTTTTAAAGCTGCGTCACCAATAACCTTGACTAAAGCTGAGTCACAGCTCAGTTAATGCGTGTCATGGGTTTAAAGGACTTCCTCTGTGTTGGCTCAGGTCAGCTCCAGGCCAACGCGTACTGCGACAGTCCGGATGTGGTACTGGTGGGTACCAAAGCAGACCTCAGAGACTTGAGGGACGTTCATGCCAGGCAGGCCAAAGATCTGGCAGATAGATACGGGTGAGACGTCCCATTCAAACAGCACACGCACACTTTAGCTTGTCATCCACGGCAAAGTAGAGTTTCTTTTAGTCTAAAACTGGAATCTGTTTTGCTGTGGCAGCTGATATGAATGTCGTCAGCTCATTTAAAAGGCCTCTTCTCACTTTCATTACACTTAGAGATATGGAGAATTACAGTGCAACTTTTTAACTGAGCATATGTAGATAATATTGACTTTATAAAGTTTGCAGATTTCTTTGCCAAAGAGGATTTTTTTGAAGTGTTTCTTTAACAACAGCAACATAATGTGTGTACAGGTACATTATATGTTAACTTTTAAATTAGATTTTTTTCGAAAACTTTAATAAGTCATTTGCTGTTAAGACTCGAGCCGAGAGAAACCTAGTAAATAGTGCACGTATTTGACAGCAGAGATCAGAGGGGCTCCGTGACTTTACCTCCTCTCTGGTAGATTTGTTCGTGTTTGTACGCTGTGGTTTTTCTGGAGTGTTAACAGACAAGGGCCTGAAAGTGTGTGCAGAGTAAAACTCCCACATATCATTCACAGAACATGTTTTTTTTTTTTTTTTTTTTTTTGTCAGACTTGATACCAAAGATTGATTCCAAATATTCTCCAACTTTAGATAGTGTGTTTGTGTATACTGTATATATACACCAATCCATAATTATATCCAATGACTGTCAAGGTGAATAATAAAAATTATGTATTTATTTTAAAGGAAGGGAACAGTTGAATATTCAAGTCGAAAGAATTGTTCTTTTAAGGATGTGCGCAACTTCACCAAACACCAAAAACTTAATAGATAATTGGGTAAAATTAAATCTCTTGTGAGGTGTTCCCGCCCTCCAAGTGTCTCATATACAGCAGAACATGATATTTAGATTTTTAACATTTTTAACTCTTACTTTTCACATTGTCACTCATCTTTAGTAGTTTTTATTCTTTTGGCTTAATCCGTAGACGTTGTTAAATTTGTCCACCGTTCACATGAAAACAGGTGTTTGCTTTGGATGCTGGTGAAGTTTGTAATAATCATCTTTTTTTATTATGAGATATTTCATTATTCGTAATTACGGTAATTCTCAGTAATTTGCACAAATCTTCCATGTTTCACGAGTCCACCACAAGATGGTGCCACTTCACTCTTTCCTCCCCCATCCCAAACCTGCATCTTTATGACCATAACAAACAATTCAATATATTTAGATGTTTTAGGGAAAAAAATGAAAAAAAACTCTGACATAATCCCGCATCTGAGTTCATGCAAAGTGTTTTCTTTTCCACCATACACCAACTTGAGGAAACTCTGATAGCCTCAAAGTCACAACACAATGTGAATATAGAGTCAACAAGCCTGAAAAAAAAAAGCAAAACTCACTATACCTGTGCAGAAAACACTTCATACTGCAAGTTTTAGAGGTTGATAGTTGGTAGAAAATCTTTTTTTAATAGAGCTAGAATGAAAATTATTCATGTTAAACAAAATGTAAACGTGTTTGTTATCTGAGAATTGAAGAACCGTAAACCTATTTTGAAACATTTATCTGGCTGTCTCTCTCTCTCCATTCTCCTCAGCATCCCATACTTTGAGACCAGTGCCATGACGGGCGTGGACGTGGACCAGGCGGTGACCACTCTGCTGGGCCTGGTGATGAAGAGGATGGAGCAGAGCACGTACGCCGGCCACGGTGCCGAACCCAACGGGAGTGTCACTGCCAGTCACGAGGTGGAGGAGGCCCCGGTCCGGAGCAGGTGTGCCTGCTGATTTAACCACTGAGCAGCAGCAGCAGCAGCTTTTCATGCAACTTTTGGGAACCTGCTGTGTGTTTTTAAAGCTGAGCAAGCGCGCCTGTTATACCAAGAGGTTAAGATCCCTCAATTTATATAGCAATATATATAGTTACATTATGAATCCACTTCATAGTGTTATTTACTCACACTGTGCATTGCTATGTGAGAGGCAGAAAGACTTTTAAAATGTATTTATTAAACTTCCTATGTCAACTATTGACACAAAAGAAGTATTTAAGCATGCAAGGAACTTTGAAAAACATTTAGCAGGTTAGCAGTAGGTTGATCTGGGTGTTCTTCCATGTCTGAAACTTCCTTGTTTGTTTGCATATTTGTATATTTCCTCTGTTTTGTTACAGGCTTCATGTCTCGTAACTGTGATATAGATAGAACGCATACACAGAATAGTTTTGATGGACATTGCCTCTGATGTGCTACGTATGAATAAAGCGCAGGGTGTTATCATGCTGAAATCTAGAGAGGTTTGGGATGCCTCAAAGCTAACTATCACGAGCAGATCTCTTAGCTGTTTTTAATCCCCCCTTTAAAAAAAAAATTTAAAGTTGCTCAACTGGCCTCACCGACAGTAGGCCTGTTAAATGCATTTCAAAAACTACATGTAAAGTGAACTCTTATCCATCCGTCCAATCACCCACTGAGCAAAATCCTGCAAATCAAAATTCAAAAATCAAGTGATTGAAGTCATTTTCTTGTTGAAGGTAATTTTTTTTAAAAATCCACCAAAGTGAACACCTGCAGGAGGGGATTTTTCTGGTAAAGTGGGGCTTGTCTCAAAGTTCCCCACAGAAAAATTTTATATCTTTTGATACTTTTGTTTAATCATGATTAGAAAAGCTTGTTTTCTTTGGATTTAACCACATTAGACATATCCACAGGGACTGGTTCATAGAAGAATAAATATTTGCTCGTCCACAGAAAAGCCAGCAGCACTTCTTACACATGACTATGAGCAAAACCATATTTCCAAATATGCCATATCAGAGAAAAATACCATTTTTATTGGACACGTTGAGGCATTGATGGAATATGCAGGCACGTAATGCATATATATCATGATGTGTAATCAAAAGACAATAAAGACATGGTTTCTTACATGAATGCTTGCTTTTGTTTCGCATGGTTTCCGTCAATGATTCATGACTTTTATATGATATGTACATAAGCAGCCAAGCTTTTTTATGCTTAATGGAACAAAGTTGCCATGCAGATCGAACACAAGTGCAAGTGTGTTAAAGGGTTGCCGGAACGAATCATGTACAGGGCTGTATTTGGAATAAAGTTGTTTTATGTTTACGCATGGCACCAGTCTGGTCATTTGAACAAACTGCAATGCACAAAGAAGCTTCGCTGTTATTCCGACATTAATTACAATCCTCACAGCCTTTGTCAGCACTGTAGCTTTTACACACATTCTAAACATCGCTGTTGAACATCAAGATAAAGTTTTAGTTTGAGGGAAATGTCCAGCAGGGCCAGTGGACATTTCAAACATTTCAATCTAAAAAAGAAGACATTCATGGAGTCACAAATAAAATTCACCACAATCACTTTGGCAAGAGCCACGGCAACTGATATTCAACATCAAATTCGACATCACAAAGGGATCCTCTTTTATAACATACCTGATATTAATTGTTAAACAGATTCCAAAACCCCAAATTAATCTCTAAAATGTCTGCTTTGAACACCTGGTCTTTGGTGTACCTACGAAAGGGACTACAGAAAATATTTCTATATATATCTATGACATCAGTTACATAGCCTAAAATTTTATATTTTAATACATTATCACCAAATACATGTTTTCATGGTGTGATTGTGTAAAGCACTTTTGGGCGATTTGCACAATCTACCAATTGCGTCGCACGAATAATAGATACATTTTTTTTTTTTTTTTTTTTTTGCGCAAATATTCAGCGATGGCGCCCATCGCCCAAAAGCACCGGACAATGATACTGTGATTTCAAGACAGGACACACAAGCTAATAACCCTAAAATGTCGCCTGAGGACACAGACTAAAAAAAAAATCATTAGTGTGAGACGACATGGCAAACCAATGCCTGCCATGACAAATCTGAAAGAGAACAAAAAAAAAAAAGCCAAAAAAAAAAAAAAAACACTCATGTATGAGTGTGAATGACTGCATTGATCTGTATATTAAACCTCAGCCTCAGCTCCATTTTCCAACAAGGAGCACATGTTGCAGAGTCAGGAGACGGTCATGTGGCCGGCTTTCAATGTCGGGATCAGTCATCCTAAGCCCCGTGTCTACGAGTTAGCCTCAGTCTGGTGTCACAAGAATTTAAGATTATCTACAGGTATAAAAAAATAAAGCTTGCTCATTTTTAAGTTTGTCTGTAGAGGTTTTGGTCCCACGTGAAATATAGCAGTAGGGTTCGTATTACGCCTTCAAACAACTCTCATATAAAGGTATTGATGATGTGTATTCCTCAAGAATATCATCAGGAATATAAACAATAGCAAAGAACTCCATCTTTTTTTCTTTTTTTTTTCTTTTTTAAACCCCAAAACAATTTCCAAAATGGTAGTATAAAACTAACCTGAAAGATTTGTTAGTGCCTCACATGCAATGTAATTTTTATGGAACATGCTCTTTATACAAGATGCAGTAATTCATTCTCTAGTTACCTTACAAACACTGAAACTGATAGCTATGTGGTGAATCTATAACTTTAACTCTACAATTGAAGGTATTCTCTTCAATACTGTTATTTGAAATCGTAGTAAACCTCAAGATTAATAGTTCAATAAAGACAGTCTGTCTCAAATTTTGCATTTCCTGATTTTTCTTGCCGTACTTGCTCCACAATATAGGTCAGAGGTTGTCTCAGGCTGTAAAATAAAAATGTAGGCTTTGCTTGCTGTACTTAGGTCCGACTATTCAGAAATGTATTTATTCAGTAATCGGAGCAGATGCCCTCACAAGTACTACTTGTTAAATATTCATGTATAAATACTGTATATTAATCATTTTGGTTATAAAATATTGACATCAACTGCTGTTTGTGGTTTTGCTGACATGGGACAGCTTCGAATAGTTTGTCCACTTGAAAACGTGAACTATTATTTCCACAAAAATACTTTCCCAAAAAGGAAGTACATATGCTTTTTCAATTGACTAAAACCATTAAATCAGCTACCTACCTAATCCACAGTAACTAGAAATACTCAAATCGTGACGTTTGGAAGTGTTGGTAAAGTTTTCAGTTTGAAAAATAAAAAGTTTAGTTTATAAATGTGGTTAGCATAGAGACTGTAAACAGAGAAAAGGGCAGCGTGGTTCTCTCCAAAGGTAACAAACTGAAAAAAAAAAAAAAATAGCAACAGTTAACTAACATTTGATGTATTTCACTTTTTGGTTCTATAAAAAAAAAAAAAAGTGAGTGTTATAGAAAGAGTTTAGTGCAACTTCTGGGGTGCTGTCAGTGACTGTTAGATCTTGGGTTTGAAACTACATTTTAGCAACAATTTATCAAAACGTATCAGAAATATTGAGGTGTTGCAACATTCGTCGAGTCTGTGTGTCCTGTTCCTGTGTGTTGCGGTTTGCCGTCACAGAATCAGCAAAGCAAAAGATCCGTGACTTGAACGTTGTGTGGCTACATACTAAGTCTTCTTTTTTGGATGACATTTGAAACATCTCAGAACCTAATGTAGGCCGATACACTCTCTGTAGTTCTGTACTGCACTGAAAACATGTTGTCCATGGTCTGTGTATGACTTTATGGCTTTTTGTTGGAATGTTGATTAGAATTCCCAAATATTTAGAAGAATCTTAAAATTTTGAAGTGGACAGGCAAACTGTCAACAGAGAATAAAAGACACACACGTATATGTACTTAGATAGTGTACAGTCTTGTAAACAAAT
>OMNM01037575.1:0-14418 GCA_900302745.1 Parablennius parvicornis | reverse complement strand
AAAAGCCAAACAACAGGATTGGAACTCAATACAAAAGATGCAAACTGTTATTGTGACAAAGAAAACAGAAAAGGCTATTTGTGGGATAAAAGCATGACGGCCAGAGCTGGAGGAACGAGTTCACACTTTTTTGAACAGCAAGGTCACCGCGTATCATTTACACAGTAACATTTTGCAAACAAAATGTTTTTGTTTTTTTCTTTTTAACTCTATCTGAGTAATAAACTTTAGTTGTTCATGAATAGGGCACTTTTATATTTATGAATTAGTTCAGTAGTTATTACTTGTGTGTTATATATATCTGACATTAAGTACAACTCAAGGTAATAAACAGTAGCCGTTTATAAACTGTTCAAAAATACTTAACGTTTCCCTTTTATCTTGTTTGCCTCCATTCAAGATTTACTGGAGTGGATTATCCAGCTCCTTTATCGTTAACCTTTTCTTTTCTTTTCTTTCTTAATTGTGCATGTTGTTTTGTTGTTGTTGGATTTTTCTGTTTACACATTTCACAATATGACAGAGGTCTGCAATGTGACCATTACAGTCTCTTCTCTTTTAGGGGAACAGGTGTGGAGGGGATTCACTTAAAGTCTAGTGGATTTACTGTGGAGGCTGTGAATGATTTGCCTGTGATGTATGCCTGATAGAGATTCAGGGTCAGATCAGAGTCTGTCTGTGTCTCAGATGGAGCAGAGGTCAAGGGGGTGAGCCACAGGATTCAACACCCTGTGGAGGCAATGGCGCATTAATCAATTCAGTAACATAATCTGTCACAAATGGGGCTGTATGTAGCAGCCAAATTTATGACCAAAGGCGCCATTAGCATTGCCAATCAGAGCGGCATTCACTCGCATAACCAGGCCGACCTGCAAAACTGTGTGGCTCATTCACAACACAGAAAGGACGCATCAACGTAATTGGTCAATGTATATGGAAAGCTTTTAGCTTCTCTGTTAGTGATGCTGTGACTCAAAAGTAATGTAGAACATGAAATGGAGGACCCACATACTTATTAATGCAAAAATACTAGAACTGGTTCATCTCTACCCCAGCACACTGGAAATTAGGATTAACCAATCAAATCAGTGTGCCCTCTGTTCTTTTTTTTTTTTTTTTTTTGTCAATGTAATTCTGATAAACAAGAGCCACATATATCCCCCTAAATCCCACTGTCATTCTTTTTCTGCTTTCAAAAGTTTTATGTTTTTTTTTTTCTTACATTTATCTAGCTTTCTCACTGCCTCAGCCATCATTCAGTTTGACATCAGCAATGGACATTCACTTTAGGTATGAGGCGGTCTGTTTTGTCCGCTCGCCAAAGGCTTTCCCTTGGTCCAGGTCTGTTCACGGGCTTGACTTTTATAAGCCACTGTTCAAGGCTGTTCCCCTAAAAGCCTGGCCCATGTCAATTAATCTCATTCTCCCCTTTCCAAGCCCCATCCCACAGCATCCATCCCCTCAGAGTTCAGTGGTCTTGTTCTCTGCTTGCTCCTTGATTTTTGGTATGGCTGTGTGGTTGCATTCATTGACTTCTGTGGTCCTGTCTGTTTCCCCTAGCCATCATTCTAAGTGTTTCTTCCTCTCACTCCAGTGTTTGGGCCTCACATGAGCCATCTCTCCTGTCCCCTGGCTGCCTTCCTGAGCTACCCCTCTGCTGTTCCCAGTTCCTGCATAGTTCTGCCCTGCCAGTTGCCACTGCCCAGACAGACCCCAGAGCAGTCCAGCTTGTTTCTTCAGTCCGGTGATCATCCTCCTGGCAACCCCAAGTACAACCCTGTTACCACATCTGGCAGTGCTTTTGGATGTCAATCTGGGACCTGCCTCCCTCAAATCACCTCTTCCACTTCATAAAAAGCAAGCAAGATGGCTGTCTGATGTGAATATTAACCCATGGAACCCATTTGTTTTTGGCTATTTCAACTATTTCATGATCCTTAATTTAGTGTTGTCACTACATTCTTTGCTGTCCAGCATCACAAAGATCACACGGTCCTGAATAAATACTCACTCACACAAAGTATTATTAGAACCAAACTTAAGGAATCATCACTTGCTTGCAGGTTTTAATTGAAAAAGTGTGTGTACATCCTATTATCAGAACAAAATGTAGGTCCCTGTCAGGAAATGTTATGCCTTTCATTTTCTTTTTTAATTAAATGGGATTAGTTTACAGGTTACATAGGTACACATGTGGGCTGAGTCGTGTTGAAGGACTTCAAGGCACTCCTTCATTAATCTGAGAAATTATCTGTTTTCTTTGTGTTTCTGATTTTTCTCTAGATTCTCTTGTTTTTTACAATAGTCTAGAAACATGTGATTGAGGTTATTTGGGGACTAAAATGTGTGAATGAGTGTGTATGTATGCATGGAAGAATGGATTGATCAATGGATGATGGATGATTCCAGTTTAGAGGAGATCTACAGGACATAAATTTAAAGTAATACTCTGTTCCTTAAAAGTGTCCATGCATGCAAGTGTGTGTGTGTGTGCCAACCTCTTTTTCTCATCCACCTTTGTGGACAAAATATCAGAATTATTGCAGTGAATGCATTGCTGCTCATGCGTTTTTGCTCTTTTTCTGACTGCCATATCATCTGCCAGTTCTCTCCTTAAATTACAGACCCTACAGTAGTTGGAATTGTCTGTTTATTAGTCGGCGCTACTGACATATTTGTTTCGGTGAATCTTTTCTTTTTGAATAGCAAGTTACGACTCGTGCTTTGGTTCAGACAAGGTAGAAATTATTCAGTCATACTTGTTTCTGTTACACTTTATGTGCTTGAGTTCCATTTGTCTGGCTTGTAATCCTCAACTACATTTTGCAAATGTTTGTTGTTTTTGTAAGAAAAACAACAACAAAAAAAACCAAGCTAAAAATAACTTCACTTCTTTGTCCCTTTTATATCGACTCCTTCAAAGCATTTGGTTGTTGTGTCATTGTCTCTGTTCTCTCTTTCGTAACCTTGAGAAAATGAAAGCACACTATTAGTTTTGTACCTTGTAATGGCAGAGCTCTTTCTCTTTCCCTTAATTTACATCAGTTGTGACTGAGCTGTGTCGGCCCCTTCCTCCTACCCCCTCCGGTCTTTTATCATCACACATGATTCTGCAGTTTCTTGCAGCAGCCTTACAGAAGTTTACAAGGAGGCCAATGTACAGCTTAATAAATGCACATAGAATCAAAACAATTTGTCACAGTTCAGTCAACCTTTTGCTTGTGCATTATGACATCACAACAGCAAATTTTAGACATATTATGAAGCCTAAGTCTTTTCCCATCAAGATAGTCCAAGGATGACACAAGGAAATGCATTTCCATGCCTGTACTCTTTAAAGATGAGGAAACAAGGCTGTAACAAGGTCATGAGTTACAACAGTTGCTCATTTGTTGCACCAAGTTAATACTGTCTCAAAAACAAAAGAAAAAGAAAAAAGGAAAAAAAAAAAGAACGAGCTCCACATGCCACGTATAAACACAATAAAGAATAGAGCAAAATAAACATGTTTGTACAGATTTCAATGAGTAACCTCCTTAAGCGGTTCCAATCTGGCGACTTTCCAAATTTTCTTGGGCTCCATTTGCACAACAATGATCGGCTGATACAGGTGTTGTTTTTGCTTTTTTGTTTCAGTAAAGTTTCACATTTTGATAGCAATGTTTTGAAAATGATCATGGTGTACACAAAAATGGCAGAAACGCTGCATTTCCATGTGAATAAACAATGTAGTTTTTCATGTCTTTCTTTGTCATTTTCACCCACTGAGTCTTGCCGTATGAAATATAATGTTTTTTTTTTTTTTTTTCTTTTAAATCGGTCCGGATGACTGGGCAGTAAATATATACTATATTTGATAAGTGCAGTTAAATTATAACACTGAACAGCACAAACTGAATCTGGAAAAGTTAAATATTTTTGTCTACTCATGCATGCCTAGAACTATTTAGTATGCATGCGCAATAGCAGTGTTTTAGAAAAGAATGCTGTTGTGCAAACACACACTAAAAAACCCCCTGAAATGTTTCCGCTTTCACTTGAAAAACGTCGTGTAGGACCTTGTTCACTTATGCCACGCAAGAGTCGCTAATACTTCGTGACCTCAAGTGAGTTTTAGGACAGCTAATAGCAAATTTCCTCACCGAAGCTTTTGTGACACTCATGTCTAGTAATATAAAGCCATCTGACCCTTTATCGTTAAGTGCTTAGACCACGTCATTACTCCTCCTCTGCCCATGCAACATTTTGCTCACTTTTTCTCAGCTTCCTCTGGCTAGCATTGTTGACTTAGTTTTTTTTGTTTTCCCCCTACTCAACGTCGCTCTCTTTGGTTCACTTGACGGATTTGCTCCACCGGACAGTTTGTCCCAGTTTAAATGACGGAGGTCATTTGTAAGTGAACCAAGATCCACGTTTTCAAGCAGACACAAGTTTCCCATTTGGCCCAGACCACAGTGTGGATGGGCTTCCCCACACGCACAAACAAAGCAGTGAGTACACCTGTAATCATTACTAAAAGCACCAGGTTAGTTTAGTTATCTTTTATTCAGAACCCACAATTCACATCTTCATAAAGGCACAACTTTTCTGTACGGATGCTATACTGTGGTGGATGCTATTCTGTGTGCCCTTCATATACCTGTAACGACGAGACCAAATACTATTGATAATTCACTGTAATGAATTTAGTCAATGTATGAAATGTAATATTTGACTTTATATCATTCTTTCTACTTCTCTTTTTTGACTCCAACAACTCCTGAGCAAAATATCAGATGCCTCCCACCTAAAAAAAAAAAATCACCCACTTTGTCCTTGTGGTGTTCTGTGATAAGCAGGCAGTATGTAGTGGGTTTTAGAGCTTTTAGCTGGAAGAAGAAAAAAAAAAAAAAAAACTTGCCCGTTGTAACCAAAACCACACTATGATAGTGAATCAAACAGATGAATGTGTGTGTGCTCCCAATGACACTAAAACCATATGAGTGAAGTAGTAAAACATTAAGCTGTGGAAAATACCAGTAATTTAAATATCATACGAGTGCCTGAATGACTCATTTGCACGAATAATTAAATAGTACTGGATAAAATAGAACAAAACTGTTATTTTTCTGTCATTTGTGGAACATTGTCATTCAAGCCGTAGAAGAAGAAAGCTAAGAAAGTAGAGCAGGAAATGTCTTCAAGAATGTATCAATGCAAATAGGTTTTTCCCCCAAAGAAAACAGGAAAAACAAACATCTTAATATCGCATGTGTTTACAACAGGTCCTCCATATATTAATTACCAGAAGAGGTGGGCTCTGCATTGCCAAATGACAGCACCAGTTTCCCCCTAAGGGTGGAGCTGACAGATGAAGGCGCGATTAAGATGGAAAAATCTTGATGTCGCCATCCTGTGTTGCTGAGGATCATTGCTGGTGACAGGCAGGGTTGTTCCACACTCACACAACTTGAAACAGTTGCCACAGGCTATACACACCTCATCAGTCTTAACCTGTCCAAATCAGTTTCAGCATCAAACTAGTTAAGCTCAGGCTTGTTGCCAAACGCTTCCCCGCAAAGAAGGGAAATCTGGCGTAGTACTGGGACTGCTTAGAATGAAAGAGACAAGCTGAACGTTTTCGTCTGGGGAACGTGGCATGGGCTTTCTAAGTGCTACAATGTACTCTTGTGTTTTACAATCTCTTTTGATTTGGGATAAGTTTCCATGATATTTAACTGAAAAAAAAAGTTTGTTTTATTTAATGGTTTTCTAATCTTAATTGGGCAAAGAAACACATTTGATAACTTGTAAATTTTTTTCTGATTTGTTAAAAGTTATGATTCAGTTGGTATGCTTTTTTTATTTTTTTATTAGAAAGTGTAGAATTTGAGAAAATCATAAAAAAGCACAAAACCTTTGCACTTTTTAAACATTGCAGAATATGATGAATAAAGCTGTTTTGGCCCTTTGTTGAATTTTTACTAATCAGTCTGTGATTTTGGTCATAATATATTAATCAATATTAGTATATAGATAAATATAGAACAGAATATGATGTTCTGTGACCGTATTTTTTTTTTTTTTTTTAGAACCTATTTTAACAAAATCACAAAAGTTGGGAAAAAGTTTTTAAAAGCCTTTCAACAATCCTCAAACATCAGTAGGTTCAATGAGCTATCTGTATACAGTAGGTCCTTATATAAGATCTTATATTACTGGTGTCAATTCAACAACTATGAGCAAACCTTTTCAGGCCTAAGCTTTACACTGGTATTTGCGTGAAGAACCGAGGCACTAAACGCCCCTCCTCACAGAACGTAGAACTCAGAGTTATCGGCCAAGATTGGCCACCAAAGATCAAAATCCAGCCTGCATGATGGCATTGCAAAAAGTCCACATTCCAAACTTACTGTTTCAGCAAATGTAGCTACTTTTTCTAATTTATTCACCATGAATCTTATTATTTTTTAGTAAGAGTGGCAGACAAAACAATATGGGAACCCAAGCTGAGAGATCAGCGACGGAGCAGTGAAGGTAGCTACTTTATTGCTAGTGAAGTAACATTAGCATCAAAGCCACAGTGTGAGGGTGAATCTTCATTCATGCTGAAGGCAGCAAAACTGGTGAGTCCTGATAAAAGAGACTGTGAATGGTTGGATGTCAGATTTTTCAACTGATTGTCCGGATAAAGTCAAGTACTTTGTTGTATTTTCTTTTGCTGCAAAAAAAGTATAAAATAGATTTAATAAAGAAACTATTACTCATTCATTCATATTTGCATTCAAGTTTTTTAAAGATGTTTTATTTTGTTCTCTACAGTAAATGTGAAGTTGTTTTTTTTTTTTTTTACATATATATGTATGTATTTTGTTCGACTGAGTTGTTGTTGTTATTTAAGCATCCAACCCACTCACGTCCCGTGAAATAAAACTTAAAGTTTCACAACCCTCCCCCAAATCATATGTGGTTTTTCACTTTTCATTGGCTTTTCAAAACATATTCCCGAGGTAGCTTATTGGCTGTTCATGCTCATCAAGCGACAAAAACTTCTCTTTTCTTTCCCACTCCACACCTCCCATTCTTATTAATGGCTTTATATCACTGAAATTAATTATATGGGGGAGGTAATGTCAGGAAATCAAATAACTGACTTGGGGGGATTAATTTTAAAATGCAGCATATCGGAGCTATATCACCAGTACAATGAAGCATGTGTTCCATTTTGTGTGATGAAAGAGTGACCTCACAGCAAAATTGATCTACAGGAAGAAAAATTTTAAAATGAAATGCTTATATAAATAATAACATAACACGCTACACACGGGAAGAAGATAGGCTCCCGAAGGATTTATTCAGTGTTTCTAACCAAAAGGTGTATCCCTTAGACCTGACACTTTTATTGAATGCATGTCCTACCTTCTGTAACTCGAATAAAGGGAATCTCATGAATACTTTGAAACATGTTTACATTCACGCTCACATCAGTCAGTGGTGTCTCTTCTTCTCCGCCTTTTAGTGCCATTCTATTACTGCCACAAGCTGTCAGTCAGTACTGTAGCATGAAGCCTGCATCGCCCTGTTTCCCTCATCTGCATTGTGTTTCATCTGTTCGTCTCCTACTTTGGATTTTTTTTTTTTTTTTTAATGGCTCGTATGTGCAAAACATTTGAATTATTACCTGTCTAGTCAGCAAAAATGTGCACCCTATCATCCATATGCCTATGTATATGCTCAAGTATGTTTCTTGAAAAACAGTCTAGTGTTATATTACAAAACAGCCTCAGTGGTATGATAATATAGATTTGGAAAATATTGTGACTCACAAACTTACAACATCCTTGTTTACATATCATACAGCTAATTCAATTTACTTCGACATTACAATAAATACTGTATGTTTATTACAAATGACATGAAACATAAATATGACAGCAAAATAGCAGTTTGCAACAACTGTAAGGCAATTCCTTAGAAATGTTTTCTTTTTTTTTCTTTTTTTTTTTTTTATGACAGTACCGCAAGCAAAATTCAAAACTCAGCCACAGTCCTTTTTTTCCCCCCTAAATCTTGATATGTTTTTTATCTAAAAAACGAGTTAACAGTGTTCCAACTGTTTTTAATCAGCAGATAAGCTGGCATCAAATAGAGAAATTGCATTTTCTTTGACCCCAGCTTGACTTCAATGTATTTCACACATCACTGCTGTTCCTTTTCAAAACGTTAGAGAGAATAAAGTGTTTCGCCGCATGTTTCAACAAGTCGGAAAAAAAAAATGTGCGGTCTGTGAATTTCCTGTGTGTTTACATTCAGTCAAATATGGGAGGCACAATATAGGATTAACACATACAAACAAAAGTCAAGACAGACAGTCTTTAAATACAACAGAATAAAGATTAGATTCGCCACGTTTGGCAATTTTGCCACTCTGAAGCATCCCTTGAGCATTTTCTCTTCAATGTTTTTTTTTGTTTTGTTTTGGGTTTTTTTTTTTTTTACAGCAGCTATGAGAGGATTAAATTCACTTTAATCCCAAACAGCTGATACTGCAGTAAATATTTGATCTTAAGCTGATCGTCACACATTGATTATAGTGGTGTTTATAAAATGTAAATGCGCCATCATTGTTTCACTAGCAGAGGAAAATGCTACCCGTGTTTTAGCAGCACTCCTATAGGTAGGACTCGGCCAAACCTTTCACGCAACAAATAGAATAAAAAGGACCTCAACTCTTTCATGTAAATCAATATTGAGTTCCATACATACACATGGAGAGAAATTAGTCAGCAACAAAAAAAAAATGACTTTCACCTGAACAACGACTTACAGTAGAACATTCAAACCACTGTACCCTCCAAGAGAAGGATTTATTAGGCACACAGAGTACGAGGTGCCCCCTCAGTGTCTCATCCAACACATACAAACACATTTCCTTTTGGAACATCCCGAACTCTTTGAGGAATGATTGCAACAAATCGCGAGAAAGCTTTCAAGGGAGCCGAGTCCATAATGACTTTGTAGCTTTTGGTGGCACCTTCCTAGGCAGAGAAAGACTAGAGATTTACAGGATGATTCAACAATTATTGAAAAGCTCGATAAAGAAGGACACCTTTCGATTGAGGAAAATGGATTATAAAATGTGTAACCAGGCAACCTCTTGACTGACATTTTCTTTTGAGTGAGTCATGCCATTCTGCTGACACAAATCAATTGAATAATGTCAATCATTTAATTTTGAGAGCTTCACCTGAATACAGATACTGCTAGTTAAGAAAAGCCCGGAAAAACAGGCCCTGGATACACAGGAACAATCTGTTGGAAATGGTACAGTTCTTCCGTTTTCATTTCAGAAAAGTTATGCAGTCAGAAGGTCAGAAGACAGCATTTAAAGAACGATCGCAGTACTTACAGACATGCTAAAAATAATAATAATGATCATTGAAAATGTGGTTGTTTGCATGCCAGGCCACTAGTTGAAGTCGTGCTTCTGCACCATTCATATCCTCTAGTGTTTTTTTAATACAGGTGCACTACTGAGCCAAATGACAAAGTAGGAAATCTACACTTTTTTGGAGAAGAAATGTGAGAAGAAAATGTGAGCAGCACAAGCATGGCTCGAGAATCCGCTATCTGTATTCTTTTCAATCGACACAATTCCAGTATGCATAACAGTCGGTTAACATATATTAAATGAACATTTTCACAACTACAGAAGATTAGGAAATGGTTTATATAACATCAGTCAAATTGTGTTTTAAGAAAATACAAAGAACAATTATGAGAAAGTCAATGGGGTTAGTTATTCATATATCCATAATTACATTTTCTGAACATGTAACTATATGAGATCTAATTTGTTCTGGTTTGTTTTCTAACTTGAGCTATTCATGTCTGCAGGATCTGATCAGCTTCTGTTTCTATTATTCTGATATTGAGAGCTCTATGATTCCATAGAATATCATTTTGAAAGTGAAAGTTACCTACAGGTTGACCAATACTAATATATTGTGATTTCAGCGAGGATCTTAAAAGTTGAATATTTGTTAATTTTAAAGATGAAAAGTCACTGAAACATATACTTTGTTCTCATTTCTCTGGCTACTTAACAACTTCGCACTGTTGCTGTTTCCACAGCTGACAAATCATGCCTGTTTGTGCCAGATGCCATCATCAACACCTCAGCTCCAACTTGATCTTTGAGCAGCTGCTTGGAGAGTTTATGCAATACAAAAAAAAAAAAACATATTCGCCCAAATGGAGTGAAGACTTTGCTAGTGACTAATTTCTCTGTTGACAAAACACATATTCGAATTTCAGAAAGGTTGTGCTCAGAAAATTCCACTAACTTTCTGACGCATTTACCTTCAAAAAAGTGACAGCATATTTTATGATGCCATTGTTGTGAAGAAACGTCATGCAGGATCACAACTTTTCTAGCTAAATGGCAGTATCTGGCAATATCAAATTATTTGAATTAGAATTTATTTCCGCCATCTTCCCAAATAAAAAAGTAAACAATACAAAACAAATAACATTCAATTATGAATTTCTTCAGCCCAAAGTGTGTAGGTTGAAGCAAAGCTTATATATACCTACCCCATCACAATAAAAGATTCTCTAGAAAATATAACATTATATCAAATACAAAAAATTATTTAATCTTATATTTTTTTTTTACAATATACATTGAATATATATTTTACACAAGTTTCATGTACACAGTTTATACATTCAAATCAAACATATACAAATATACACACATATACATACACATGAATGTGAGATGTACATCAATATTATACTGTTTCATACATAGAACACAAGTTTCAGTTAAATATAGATTGGCAATATATAAATTGATAAAAACCTTTTATTATGTTTATTGCGTATTCATAAATTTTATACCATTATATTAATTATTAATTGTTGCTGTCCTAGGTAAAATTTTTGCTCTTCTTTCTTGTACTTATTAATTATATATGATTTAAAAAGCTTTCATGCAGGTTAAAATCTAGTTTTTCTCTGACACAACCAACATTTTACATTGTTACATTTCTTTTCGGTGGAAGTAGTGAAAACCACATGGATTTCTTTAACTTACTCGAAACTTACTGAATTGTAGCCACAATTGAGATTGAGAAGATGCACGACAGTTAAGCAACAACGTACATCTCTGGTGACAAAGAGCTATTCCCAGCTAACCATGGGCGAAGGCAGGTACACAGTCCATCACAAGGCAGACACACAGCGATACAGAAAACCACCGTCATTCACACCATAAGGGTAATTCAGGGTCACCAATCAACCTCATATGTATATATTTGGACTGTGGGTGCAAACTGGAGTATGTGGAGAAAACCCAAAATGGTCCGGCAAGTGGTTGATGTCATGACCTTCTCTGTGTGAGAGAGAACACTAACAACATTGTCACTGCGTGAACCCTGCCCTCTTAATCTAGGGCAGAGGTTCTCAAAGGAAGGGGCATCCCCCATATGTGTGGTGCTCTAAGCCATTGCAGATGGGGAAGCAGCTCAACAATTTGACCACAGTGATCACTAAAACGAATTTCATTACAAACCTCACCTGTCAAAAGTCCGCATCTATTTTTTGGCTGTGTGAGGGGATGACCTCTGAGCACACGCAGCGGTTTCCATTCACAAGTAAAGTTGTTGTTTTCCCCTCCTCTCTTTCAGAGTGCTGCTTGTGTTTAAAAAGTCAGTTTTGCGCAGACATCTTTTAGAACTTATATTGAAAGCAGTAAAAATGTGACAATGTAAAAATTACGCACGCTTTAATATCGTCATTGATTGAGATTGTTTAACATTAAAATGGCCATGTGTATCAAACATTCAGAAGTGCAATAGAGTTTTAATCCATCTTCTATAGCGCTTAATCCTGTACAGTGACGCAGGACTTATCATGAGCAAAGGGCAGGATACAGTCTGGACAGTTCACCAGTCCATCACAGGGCAAACACAGGGAAGGAGACAACCACACACACACCCACATTCACACCTAGGGGCAAATTAGGGTCACCAATTAACATCTTATATATGGTTTTAGACTGTTGGAGAAAACCTGAGTAACTGAAAGAAACCCACACACAAACAAGAAAAAGAAGCCAACTCTACACAGTTAAGCCGATATTTGAGCTTGGACCTTCGTGCTGTGAGGTGAAAGCGCCAAGTACTGCGTCACCATGCAGCCCTGCAATGGAGTTTGAATGTAAAAACTAAATTCAGTCTTTTAATAGTAGAATCAATCTTTGTGGAACAATCTTCAAAACCCAAACATGACAATACAGATATTGACTCGGAATGAAACATGTTGTTAAAAATCATATTGCTGAGGGCGGCATGCCTCGGTTGGTAGAGCAGTCGTCTCCCAAAATGTTGCAGGTTCCATTCCCATGATCACATGCTAAAGTGTCCTTGAGCAAGACACTGAACCGCAGATTGCTTTCATGGTATCAGCCTCTATTGGTGTGTGAATGAATGGGTGAATGTGACTAACGATGTAAAATGCTTTAGGACTACTCGTGCAGTTGAAAAAAATCTATTTACCATTTGCAACAACATAGTTTACCTGAAATTATCATCCAGTTTATAACTAAACATTACAAAATGGGGTTTTCAGAAAAAAAGAGGTTTTTTTTTCATCACTCAAAAACCAAAAAGAGTAAGTCATCCATAAAGTGTAACAAATGATCACAGCAGATTTTATTTTAATTGTTACAATGGAATCTAAGAGACGTTTAATGTTTTCTTAACTCGTGAATTCCGCATTACATCTCAGAAAAGACTGTTGTATGCCAAAAGAGACAATGACGCAAATACTCTGGTTTTATTCTCATATTTGATTTTGTCTGTTGAGCTTGTATAATCACTTTAAAACCTTTCGCAGCTCATGCGAGTCCACAGGGGTGGCCCAAACCGCTGGTGGCTTACAACATCAGCAGCACACAAAAGCACATGTCTGAGCACTTCAAATGATTTCAAGGCTGCACACTTCAGATCATTGTTTATCTGCTGTTGTGTTTGTGGTATTTAGTTACCATGAGTAATGTGTGAGTCAGTCTCTTTGAACCTGATCTCCATGACCCACTTTAAGAGCCAAAATCAGCCTCTGCTAATATCCCACAAGGCTTATGATACGAGTGCCAGCACAAAGCAAACCACTCGTTTCTACTACATGATATAATTTCAAAAAGGAATGTGTAATTTTAATGGCAAAATAACTCTCCTTATGCACCATAAATGTGTACTTGAGTAATATTATTGTCACTTTAATATTTTGTATTATTAATTCTTTTTTTCCTGCTTTCATGGCAGTCTGTGGTCCACATGATACTTCAGTAGATTACATCAAGGCCATCTAACTTCTGTCAAGTAATGTACACCAAAAAAAAAAAAGAAAGACAAAAACTCTTTCATTTAAATTCTGAGACCTGAAAAAAGTGACAAATGAACAAGGTATGAGCTCAATAACGAAAATGTCCAATCTGTTCATTAAAAGCTCATTTACTCCGCAAAAGAAAATGAGCAGGGTCATTCATGGTCTGCCTGGCAATTCAGTAGAAAAGAAAAGAAGACAGCACATTCAACACTTGGAGATGAGGTTTTTTTTTTTTTTTTTTTTTTTTAATAAATGTCTTAATTAAGAGAAAAATACACCCTTGGAATCTTTTACACTGTGAAATATCCACTATTTGTTCAATGCATTCCTGGAGTACTTGGTAATAATTGAAAGTGGCAATTCCAGTGCACTCACTTTAACTAAACGTTCATGTTATAAACAGAATGGAAGCACAAGTGGAACGTACAAAGATGTAAACATCTGAGGGAGCTTTACCTGAACGGGATCTCAAAGCAATTATAACAGTGAATCTGGGGTCAAAATGTTGAGGCCAATATATCTCTTCAGTGATTCTAGCTCAATGGTTTGTCTTGACATTTTGCATCCAGGATACAAAACAGGTTCAGGTAGTAGAGTAAAGTCATATTGGTGGTTGGGTGTAAGATGTGCATACCTGATAGAGCTAGAACACTATTTAATATTTATATTATTTGGAAAAAATGTTATCTTAAAAAAAAAAAAAAAAAATATGTAGAATATGTTTTGTGATATTTATCATAGAACACCAAATGAATCAAAACTATAACATGGGAAGTAGTGAAACCTATTCATCCAGTATTAATTTATTACCTTCCCAAAGAGTTTACATTCTGGTCCAGTATTTATTTATTTTTTTTCTTGAATGGAATTGTTCTTACAAGCATATATTCAACACATTCAATGAACCCACCTTTGCTACCTTTCTTTTCGTGAGTATGGACGTTATGCAATGCAAACAGAAGACCTATATGTACATTGGTTACTATTTGGTTGACATAAAAAAAAAAAAAAAAAAAAAAAAAAAAAAAAAAGATAAAAGTGTTT
>OMNM01037567.1:5962-18286 GCA_900302745.1 Parablennius parvicornis | reverse complement strand
GCTCACGTCCCATTTACAGGAACACTGAATAAATTGATCACATTGATTTGCTGGCTGATGTGCCTCTAGGATAAAATACTGGGACATGTTTCTTCCGAAAAGAGTTTGATATGGAAAATAAGAATTTGTTAACCTGCTGTCTAACTACCGCCAATAATAGCAGTGATGGGTTTGATATGTAAAAGTTCTCGTCCTTCCATTTGTATTGATAGTTCTGGAAAATAGTAGTGAACTTACTTCACAGTTTCATTACATTAAATCAAAATTAGCTGATTGATGTTACTGTAAAGACGTCTGCAGCAATGTTATAAACAAACTTTCACTAAGTCCACCAAACAAACAAACAAAAAAAGAAAATTAAATCATAATTTTCTTTCCGAGTGCCAAGTCCAATGTGTTAAAAAAATGTGTGATTCAAAGTGTTATGTGCGGGGAGAGGAATTGCATTTTGGAGAATATAAAGTCTGAGCTACAGTCTTCAAAGGTCTGGTCTGGAATCGGGAGTTCCTCCTCTTACGTGTGACGGTGGTACAGTTATACCTGTAACATTCCCTCCATGTCCAGCTGGACCAGTTCAGCCTGGTTCATCTGAAGGATGGCCAGTCCCACGCGGAAAACGATCTCCAGGCCCTAAATAAAGCAAAGGGCAGTAATGAAATCAGGAGATGGCTTTCAGTGTGCTGCCAGGGAACCAAAAACAAGCTCTGAGCCGCAGTGGCTTGTTTTCTCCAGCAGGTGGCAGTAATGGACCATGTTTTCTTGGCCTGCTGAGGAGCTTACAACACTGACCTCACACATGAAGATGTCAAAGATCCTGGTGGCGACGGGCAGCGGGAAGGAGGTGAGGAAGATGGTGAGGAACCAGGAGGAGGCGTACATGGAGGTGTGAAAGCTTTGGGCCTGGAAGTGTATGTGCAGCTCCGGCAGCTGCTCCTGGATCATGTTCTCAAACTGGTACATGCAGAGACCCAGCTCGGCCATGCTGGGCTTGAAAAGCTCCCGTAACCTGTAGTCCTGCATCAGCTTGACGAACACGCAGAAGGCCTCCTCCTCTGGCATCTGGGGAAACGAGAATCCACCTCTGAACTTAGTAATTTCATGAATTCCAGCGTGCATTTGTGGAAAGAGAAAGTCTTACCTGCATGAGCAGCAGTCCGACAATGAAGGCACTCCCCTGACAGTAGCCGACCTCCCGGTCCACTAGTGAATATGCCTGACGTGACACAGATCAGAAGTGGCCATCAAAAGCCAAACACCAGCTTTTCTTATCTGTGAACATAACAAACATGTTCCTCCCTCATAAAAAGAGAAGTCGCCGTACCTTCATGACATTGAAGAGCACCTCCTGGCCCAGGCTGTCCTTCTCTTTGAAGAAGTCGTGCTCCGGGTACGTGCGAGCGATGTCTCGGCGAATCAGCTTTTCACACGGCGACGTCATCTTCAGCAGCTCCGAGTACTGATCCTTGATCGGCATGTTCTGGGCGTTGCACAGCAGCTGCCACACGATCGCCCGGAAGTGGTGAGGAATTCCTTTTCTGACCAGATCCTGAAAAATGTGTTGGAAAAATGAGGAAAAATCAATAGAAACTAAAGTGAGAAAAAAAGAATTGACACGTGAAGATTTATTTGGAGGTTATAGCTGAATGCCTTAAGTTGATACGAAGCAAGAGAACAATTTGCTATTTTTTTAAATGACTAAACTTTAATCACACACACCATCTGAAAATGTGACAGTCTAAATATTAGCTGTACAACAAAACACATTCAAAATACTAAATATGGAATATCAAAACTCTTCCGTCTCGGTTCTGGGTTTCAGAAGTTGCGTTTCTTTCCCCTTTGGTTGGCATCTCGAGGTCCTCGTAGGCCTCTACCAATTTCTAGTTTGAGGTGAAAGAACTGTAATTTGTAATTTGACATGCAGACACACACAAGTTCGGCAGAGCCTTTGTGGCCCTCTTATTGAACTCAAGGGAAACTTCATCTTTTGTGCAAGATTTTTCACTGAAACGTGCCAAACTGCAGCATTCCCAGACTGACTGAGCTGATCCCCCTTCTCAAAAGAATCCTGAGTGCTCTCGGCCCCCTGCAGACGGCGCTTTGAACCCCGAATGGAGCCCAACGGGTTTTGTTTTCCCGCTGCACTGTTTATTATCAGAAGCTTCCCGGGGATCCTCGGCTGACTCAGGCTAGAGCTTCAAAAATACAGAGCAAAGTGATGTTTCATCGTGCTCCACCATTTAAAAAACAAACATATAAAAACATAAAGCGGTTAATCTTTTTTGATGCTTGCACAAGACTAGAACGTCGCACTGCGTTGTGTGGAGATAAGGAATGGACGCAGCGGCGCTCCACCCTCTCACATCCGACCGTTTCGGCTCAGCGTGCGTCTCATAATAAACACATTTTCCACTGCCAAGTATTATCCTGTCACTGAGGCACTTTGCGCGCTCATTTGTTTCCATTCATTAGTGCTGATACATTTTTGATTGAGCAATTTCCTGTGCTGACAGGGAACGCTGCTCCTTCCTGCCCCGCTCACTGTGTGTCGGTGTCTCTCGCTCTCTCTCTCTCTCTCTGTTCAGTCCAGGGTGCATCTGGTGCAGAGGTCCACCCACACAGGCTTTCAGCAGGGGATCCCTCTCTCTCTCTCTCCCTCTCTCTCTCCCTCTCTCTCAGAGGTCAGACAACACAAACCAGGCTTTGTCGAGCCCTGAAACAATGTATTGTGTCAGATTTCCACTGCTTCGTCGCCGTACTCGGAGAAAATGAACGTCGCAAATCAGTCACCTCACTGGAACTGTACAGATTTCATATCAACACAACTGACTAAAGCTCAACAAACAGACCCTGACAAACGTGACGACGCCACAAAGCAGAGAGTGGTTTTCTCTCTCTTGTCGCCCGAGGGGAGTAAACATCCATTTTCACGAAGGCCTCAGCAAGCAATGGTTAATTCCCCAGACTGGCTGCACCCATTTGCTGATTACTACTTCTGTTTAATTACGTAAGAACAGCGCTCATGTTCACGGGCCCTGCGAACACTTCCCTATTCACACAGGCACAAAGCAGCAGAGCTCCCTTCACATGGCGAGTATCTCCATTAACGGCAACGTGCACATGTGGTTTTCTGCATTAAGAAAAAAAAAAGGGGGGAGGTCAGCCAGTGTTCGCCGCTGTAAGACAGGAGCGATGGTGGGAACTGAAAAAAAGTTTGAACAATGAACTCTATCAGTGAGTATGGGAAGGCCGAATGAAAGTGATGAAAATAAACATCAATCCTTTTTCTCGGTAGAGTCGACTTAATGGTATCTAAGGTGTTTCGCCGTGTGTGCTCTCATATATGCTGCGATATCAACTATTACTCAACTGTGGCACAGCGTATCTCGCAGATGGCACTCCTTTCAGTCTCATCTTTTTCTGGTAACAAGTCCACATGTTGCTGGTGGGGCGGGACGACGTGGATCTCAATTTTTATTTCTCAAAAGGGCGACATCCAACATAAACGCAACACTTTTTTTCTTTAATAAAGTTTGACCACAAAGACAAATTCTGGGTCACTAACAAATTGCAACACAGGCACTTTGATTAACCCCCAGCTGCAGAAAATAGAAACATGAATGTTCCTGAAAAAAAGTAAAAAAAAAAAACAAAAAAAAAACAATAACATGACATGCATGAACAAAAATAAATAGTTGTAGGTTTTAAGCATTTCTTTAGTTCAGGGAGAAGCTCGATGGGGTCAGACCAGTGAAATAGAAGCACAATAATAAACAACCAGTCACATCAAATGTTTTTGTGCACATAAACAGAATACATGCGCAAAAATGTAATATCTTAAAAATTTGCACAATTTCAACATCGTGCCAATTTTAAACAATGTGTCACGGTGCAAAATAAAATGAAAAGACTTGACTGTCTGCGAGTCATCTCACAGACCTCACTGGTTTTTTTTCAATATCAACTTTAAGGTGTTCGAGCCATTTCAGCTGCTCTACCTTCTCCAACAAATTGAAGATATCCGATAGTTTTATCTGATATGCGGCCGAGGTCTTTCATGAGCGACGTTCCGTCTGGCTCCGTCTCCTCGCTGCAACTTCAGAGTAAAAGCGGACATGCTGCGTGTTGACAGGAGGATATCAGTTGATGTAATCATATCAGAGCACTTTCAGGAGACCCAATAAGCGAAACCGGCTCTGGAATCGATGCAGACCGTCTGTACGTATCCATCATTTTTACAGAAACAACCTTATGAGCAGAATTAAAATGAGAATTGTTTCTATTTATGTGACATCGGGGAAACTCCAGGTTCCCTCACGGAGTCCCACGCTGTGCTGATGCAGCGTTATCCTGCACAAAAAGTCGATGTGTTTACACCCAGTTTAAATCTGGACATGTGCTTAACACGAGACTTCAGAGGAGTAACTGTAGAAACAAGCGAGCTAAAATTAGCCGTTAGATGGCGGCATCTAAAATAAGTCCAAGGACGACACTTCAGGGTCGCCGGGGACGAAGACGGGCTTAGAAACTACCGCTGCTCTGAGGAAACCGTCAAAGCAGACGGAGTCGTTGCAGCTTTAGGAGAAGAAATAATGTGCAATATGAATTGATAAAGAAAAGATATCTGATTTGTTTTATACGGTGATAACATTTCAGAGCAAAAGACGGGAGGAGTCCGACTATAGGGTCGAGCCTGACCGAGTAAATAATCAACCAGTAGTAAAGAAAACAGGAGCTGCACTGAAGCCTCAGCTCCTCTTTATCAGTTCAATGTGTTGCCGAGAACCGGCGCCGCCGTCGTGCTCACGCTAAGCTCTTAAGCAGAGCTGCGTCCGGTCGGAGCGGCACGCCACCTCACCTTAAGCTGCTTCTCCTTCTTCTTGCGCACCTCCTCCCACTCGTTGACGATGCGACCCCACAGGATCCAGGAGTCCTCCTCCAGGTGGGAGAGGTTGGAGGAGGCGGAGGAGCTGGACACCAGCGAGGAGCCGCTGTTCCGCCGCGAGCCGTTCATGGAGCGCAGCGACTTGCTGTCCGTCTCCAGCAGCCTGCAGTGACGACAAAGAGGGCGAAACGCGTGGTTAGCATTGTGTGCAGGCGTCACGCAGAGCGCCAACCGCTGATGTATGAAGTGTTATCTTCTATCACAGAACGCCGGCTGAAACATTTCGATGATTGAAATTAACTCACACGCCCCACAGTGGTAATTAGGGAGGCATTGATACCAAGACCAGCACCGGGTCCGATACTGCACGGAATACTCGTACTCCTGAAAGATCGCCGATACAACCCGACAAGTATCGCGTGACACCATCTGTCAGCGACGCCAGCGGCAGGTAGACAAGAGAGCACGGGCGAAGTCAGCGGTTTGGAGATTCTTTAATATTAATGAGACTGTAGCTTAAGTTCTGCTAAAATATCAAAAGGGAAAAGATAGTTCATACAACACCAGCAACTTAATCACCAGACACAATGGGACCAGCAGAGTTGGCTGATTGGTACTTATTAGTTTAGCTGTTGGTTGTTGATTACAAAAGTTCAGGAGGAACTTCTTTGAGGAGAAAGCTCTGAATGTTTGGTCAACAGAAGTTAATACCGGATCATCACAGATTTCCCTTCAGGGGGAAACACCAACACAAGCGACAATGACGCCGGTTTCAATTTAGCCCAACATGAACTGTAACAACCAAATAATGCGATAACTGCCAATAATGTAACTAGAAATCTTTGCTGCAGGACCGAGCACATTTTTTTTTTAAATTCCACTTCAATCATGTAATAAAATATTAGATTAATAGCTACATGTTATAATGATGATGGATGAAATATATTATTACACTGGTGGTAAGTCATTGCATTACTGGTTGTTACATACGATCCTGATCAGGAAGCTATAGAGTCTATAGAGAAGCGACCTCTGTGGTGGTCAGGAAGACAAAACACCTGAGAAGAGCAAATTAAAATATGATCTCCTTAAAGATAAATATGATTTAAGAACCTGAATTTGAAGCATGAACTGAGAACATCAGACAATAGAGAGAAAATTAGGGGAACAACAATCAGATCTGTGCGGCACGACGCAAAAGCTCAATCTGTCAAATCCAGAGCTGAAACTGTGGCACGGAGGCAAAACGATTCCGATTAGTGCCGATTAAACAGCCACTTTACAGTGACGGACTAGAGGATTACAGACTAGGAATTATTGTTTCGCCGTGAGAATTAAGAACTGGTTAGCTAATAATCTCTCAACGGAAACCGAGAGGTTCAGGACACGGGGTCATGCAGCGCAACAGGTTATCGATTGGTTGATTAAATCCGTAAACAAGTTGTGGTGGTGACGGATTTTCTTTTCTCGTGTCAAAATTCTATAAATAGTTGAAACAATATATAAAGATTATGGTTCAAGTAGTAGCCTAAAAGCCTGCTCCCTCTGCGGTTTTTTTTTTTTTGTTTTTTTTTGCCAACCGGGTTAATCTCACACTGCTTTTACTTGCTGGTCTCTGGAGTTACGGACAGTCTGACCCAATCAAGGGTCATCAGGCAGACAGAAGAGGGCTGTGAGTCGAGCTTTGTGTCGCCTTCCACGCCAACAAAAGGCTCAGACACCCGATCTCGGAAAAAAAAAAAAAGAAGGACGAGGTCCAGGTCGCGTCACCAAGCTCTCACACAACGGCTGGAGTTACAGAAGAATCTGGGTTGCTTTGGAGGAGCGGTCCAAAAGAATGGCCCACAAACAGAGAGCTTTAATACATATTTAGAATTAAAAATACATGAGGAAGGTTACATCTTGTAGGCTCACTAAAATGTGTTAGTTTGATAAATTATTGCAGCGTAAAGACTCGTGTTACAAATGAACCTGAGCAAACGCAGCACTCTGCTAATAATTCACAAACGGCAAACAGAAGTCTGAAGCTTCATGGAAACCGAAGAAGGTTCAGCGATTTGCTTCATCGTGACTCCCGACGTCAACGAAATAAATAAACAAATCGCGTCGTCTTACCAAGATAAACTCATGATGTACTTCACATGTCTGCTTTCTTTGGAATTGTAGTCACGTCTGGTCTGGAGCTCGTGAGCGGAGACGCTCTTCGTCCGTGTGACACTATTGAACCGACGCTCTGGACTTTTATCTGCTCTGCAGGGTACAAAGGCCTCGTCAGGCTGCAAACAAACGCTCGGCAAGCAACAACTGAATGTGTCCTGGAGCATACACGAACACCAAAGTCCTCCCTCGTGCCGTTCCACCTGCCCCGTACACACGGAATCTGCATCAGGTGGGAGTTTCGAATATGAGCGGTGCACGATGAACGACACACAGGCGTTCACACAACACTTCTCTATTCAGTCGACATCTCCCCCGTAACGTGTGTTTTCACAACAGAGCTCCGCCGTCCACTTTGCACAAGTTAATTCTTATAACGATCCACGTGCCTGGCGCTCGAGCCGGGTTTCCGTGCCGTCACCCAGCGATCGAGCCATGGGTGAGCGTCGCAACAGAGGAAGAATTCACCGAGCTGGCAGCGGAGGAGCGTAACGTCACCCTCCAGCCGAGCTCCGGCCTGAAAGGAACAATGAAGAGCTGGATCCTTCTCACTGATACATTATTCAGACAGAAACCATCTGAAGGCGAAATCTGGGTGCTTTTAGAGGTTAAGAAAAACTGAGATGTGGATCTTTTCATTTAAAGGAACTCACATATTTCCATCAACTGGTAGATGTTTGAGTCATGACGCAACAATTTCAGTCGTCTTTTATAGAAAAAAAAACACTTTAACGTGATCTACGTCACTGCAAATAAACATTTTTTTAATTATTATTTTGATCTTTTTTCTACCTGCAGGACAAGAGATTTAGAGACGACGGTGGAAATGACACTTATTTGTTCCATATGTAGAATAAAATCTCCTAAAAACGGCGACTGTGTTGTCCCCACAAAAAAAAACAAAAAAAAAGATGAATCACTTGAGGTGAAACGAGCCTCCAGATTAACTCCCGTGGCTTTCTAAGACAACTGTACAGAAGCAAGGATTTATCTGAAGCATTCGTTTGTTAATCATATGAGGTTATTTACATCATCTGAAAGTGTTCATTTAATGCATTCTCTGCGTTTCTTTCAGAACACTCCAGTCTCTCCTATCTTAAATGCTGGTAGGCCTCCAGGTAAACGTGGAGCTGAGTTTTAGTTGGTGCATCATTAAGAAAAATCACTGAAACGACTGCAATGTTACAATACAAAGAGTTGGATATTTTTATATATATATATATATTTATTTTTTATCTTTTGGGAAATAAGTACATCAAAATAATATCATTAAACATTTAGCATTTATTTTCACATAAACACACACAAAAGTACAGATATATTGGTACAGTTGAATACCGGTATCGGTTAAAGCTAATGCTGAGTATTTACACTCATTTTAAAAAGCGATATTGGTGAATCCCTGAATGCAGCTGTTGTCTGCTTGATTAGGAATGTAGTCTTGGAAAACTTAGAAAACATTCAAAGGCTTCCTACAAATAAGTTTGATGTGTTTGAATCAATTTATTTACGTATCATCAACAGCATTTTAAGACAAATAAAGCCACGGTTGTTTAAAGTAACTGTAGGAGTAACACATCATTTGCTATCGTGGCTGAACGTGACAATCTACCCAACTGATCACGTGGTTTTGTTTAGATCATAGCGAAAACAACAAACTGGCAAAGAACACTTACAGCATTCTTTTCTCCCCCCTTGGAAACATAAGGCGGCTAATCCTTAAAGAAAAATCTTTCCTCGTCATCTGGAGTGTGCTCGCACCCCCGTCAACCCGCATGGAGTCTCCAGTCTGAAGGTTTGCAAGTCAGGACCTGTTAAACTTCACTCACGTATCCGAGTGTACTGTGTGCAGATCTGGAGGGGGAAGGGGATTCCACCGGGACATCACAGCCCGCTCAGAGTGGAAAACAAATACCCAAAAACCAGCCATTCAAAACAATGCACTGAATTTTGTTTTTTTAACAAACTATCACAATGTTTGACCGAGATCAAAAAAATAAACGACTGAATCAAATTTAATGAGAGTAGATCCGGGTTTTTTTTTTTTTTTTTTGTTAGGGGTGTGGAGGGAGATAATGATAAAAAGATTTCTGAGCATTAAGCTCTGTGCTTGACACACTGCACTCAGCAAAAACCAGACACAGGGACGTCGGAGCCAGTTTTGAACAGGGAGGAAGTTCTGGCGGCTAAAGATGTCGGACGTGTCTCCATATCACTCCGGAGAAAGTGACCAATTTATACATTTTATTCTTGCTAATTCACAAATGTTTTGACTCCGCGAGAATCCTGAGGATTGCTTCAATAATCCAAACTGGGAAACGACGCCACGGCAAACATGAGACTTCTCCTGTCTCACCTCCACCGCTGTGAGCCGCATGTCCAGCAACACTGACAGTGGAGCCGCTGCACTCCACGATGGAGTCACTCAAAGATGATAACATTAGAAATGTCTCACTTCTACAATTGGCTGGAAATATCTTCAGTTAAAGATGAGCTAAAAGAGCCTATTGAGAGGATACAAAACAAACTGGAGTTATACCGCAGGACTACAGAACACAGCAGCCGCATTAGCGAGCGAGAAGCCGGTTGATACACGTGGATAACACATGAGAAGACTTGACGAGCAAAATTAGAGGAAAATAAATAATCTCTCTCTTCAATCTGCTTCTGTTCTTTACTCACAAGAGAGAGAATTCACATGATAGAAGTAGTTTGTAGATCATTTATATTGGTATTATCGGCCAACACTGCTCTGTATTGTGATAACTTCCGGGAGAGTATCACATACCATCAAACACCAGGAAGGAAAATGTCAACAACCATTGACAGACCTTTAGCCGAACCCAAATAAAAAACCTTGTGTGGTTTAATGATTTTTGAAACTATCGACAAATCAGTGGTGAATATGCTGAGTTAAATTAATACCTCATACTCTGTTCCACAAAAAGCCACAAAAATATGTGTGTGTGTGTGGGGGGGGGGTATAAAGACATTTTCGCGTTAACAATTATGAGTACGATTCTATTTTTGTCCGCATCAAATGTCTACCCGAGGCCACACTACAGGTGTTAAAACACACCTGGATACAGTCTGAGGTTTGCTGGCTAAAGATAAATACCTAAAGTCTTAACTCGTCTATAAATGAGAGAAAATGGTCAGAAAATAGTCAATATGAGGCACAATTTATCATTAAGTAGTTAAAATCCAAAATACAATGTGTATATTCAGAGGCATTAACCACAATCTGGTTTAAAACTGCAGTAGTCTGCTCGTGTGCAGCCACGAGGATGAGGACGGCCGTCTGCTGCCACTGTAGCTCCGCCTACCAGCAGGAAGGCACATGGCAGTTCACCGATTGCTTGTCTCAGTGAAAACAATCATTAACTACTTTGCTCTAAATAACAACAACTGTACAGTGAATTCTTTACAATGTCTTAGTTTTAGATTTGCCAAAAACAAACTAAACAGATGGGGAAAAAAAATGTGAAACAGCCAAATCTGAGAAGCCGCCGACGCACAGATCGCAGACTTCTCAGGGCCCATTTACGTGGTTTTTGAGGTTGGCGCCTCGGTGGCGCCGCTCACCTGTTCTGCTCCTCCAGCTTGGCCAGCAGCTGCACTTCATCTGGGCTGAGCTTCGCCGGCGAGGTCGGCGTGAGGGCAGACGAGGAGAGAGACGTGGAGGAGGTAGTGGGCGTGGTCTGCAGGGACGTGGGCGTGGCCACCTGGCTAGCCATCTGACTGACCGTGTGGGACACCGAGTTCTTCACCCATGAGAGAGTAGAACTCAGCTTTCCTGCAACTTTGTCTGTCGCCACCTGTAGGGCAGAAACGGCAGAGCCAGACTTGAGAATAAGCACATGAACACTTTAATTTATATACTTTTTAACAACTCTTTCGTTCCTGACCAGCGCGGTCAGCTTTTTGACATCTCGCCCACGCTGACCAACATTAAGAGTCAGAGCAAATCAAATATTTATGGGAGCACGTTGTTCCCGCAGAAACATCGATACGACGCAGCAACATCTCCTGCTACGATGCCAGTTCTGTTGGAGAAGCAGCCGGATCGAAGCGGCTGCTTGGTTTACAGTCGGCACTGCCAAATAAATCTGTCGCACTTCTTATGCTCCGATCAATACCTTAAATGACTAGTTTGTATTCCAGGCAATGAGAATTGAGTCAGGCTCAAAACAAGACAGTCACTGAGGGACGCTTCTCTTCATTTACATGTAAAAGCTCCGGTGTGGACAATCCATCCAGTTTACTTCAATAGTGTCTTAAACACTTTGAACCATGACAGGGATTCATACATGGTTTTTATTTATTAGAAAGTGAGTGGGGGTCTGGCCCGCACCACAGATAGATATATCGCCTGCTTCATGTCTGCGCTGTGTTGTACTGGAATGTCCTGGGGACCCCCTGAACTGGTGGGGTGCCAGGCAGTGGTGCAGTCCAGGCTTTCCTGTCAGCATTGCAGACACCCACATCCAAATTCCGCCCCGATGCACCACTCAGCCCCATCTACCAGCCAGCCTTCCGAGTTCTTCCCTCGGATGATGACTCTGCCTCTAAATCGACCTTTGGCTAAGCCCCGCCCCTGAATAAAAACGAATCAACAGCATTCGACGACCAAGCGCCCGGAGTCAGACAAACAATCTCAGTGCCTGTTGCAGTCTGGTTTCTACACCGACAGCTGCCATGTTAACGTGCAGTTCTTTTTCTCCAACGCCATCAGTTCTTAACTACATTGGTCTCATATTTGTTGTCCAGTGGTGCAGAATAAATCTGAAGTCAGTCCTGATGATGTTGTTGCACTTCCTGACTATACCTGAAACTTTTACACATCACTATGTGAAGCAAGAGATCAAAGTAAATGTTACATCACAACGTTAAGGTGCAACGTAACAGTTTGTATTTTTGAGAGAGCACATGGAAATCTGAAGTCTAGACTCTTGGGCTCACCTTTGTCAGGTTTTTTTTTTTTTTTTATATATTCTGATTATAATCACTTAGCCATGCCACAATCCTACTAAGTGAAATAAAAAAAAAAAAAAAAAATGCAGACAAATCTCTGTCGCAGTGTGAGAGAAAGGTCAACTTCTGAGAATCCAGGCGACTGATACTCCTGCCTGAAGGGAAATTGGACAAGTTCTTGCAGGCTGACACAAATACAAACATGAATTAAGGGAGTAACAGCTCATCTTTAATCCCGCCGGTGAGTTCAACTCCAGGTTTTGGACTCACGGCTTGGTTTATTCCTAAATATTTAAAAAATAAAAATC
>OMNM01037565.1:0-19330 GCA_900302745.1 Parablennius parvicornis | reverse complement strand
TAGAAAGCCATACAATTATTTGTAGATATGAATAAATACTGTGCACCATGAAGGATAAGTGATTAAATCACAACGTGGCAAATGTAATATAACTTTAATTATAAGTTTATGATAGAGGAAACATTTCATACTCGTCTCAGGAACATTTTTTTTACGTCAACTCGAAGGATAAATGACGAATTTTAGACATTGTTGACACATTAACTCTCGTTTGAATGTTCCAGGATAGACAAAGTAGCACGTACAGACCATAAAAGTAAAGAAGAGCAGTAGAGTTCAGCTATAAAAGCTTTTTAATGAGGTAAAGCAAGTTATCTCAAGCTGAGAATAAATGCAGAGTCAGATGTTGATCAAAATTCTGTGGATGATAATGCGCCATGATAATCTGTTTATGGTGCCAACAAGTTTAAACAAGATTGTAGTGTGTCTGTGTTTTTTTTCCTGATATGGAGACGGAAACCTCTGAAAAACATTAAAAAATTTTGTTAAATAGTTTAAAATCCTCAATACGCCGTGTGCAGTTTGTCAATGTTATTCATATAATAATTCAATAGAATGTTTTCAGAAATCTTTGAAAGCGAAACAATAAGCCCGCCCTGAATTGGTACCGTTTCAGCTTCAGATGGCCATTAGACAGAGGGAGTATGCTGAGAGAAGCGCACAACAACAATGCAGTCATCATGTGTTTGTGTTGTTTAGGTTTGTAAATGGATGAAGGCCTTTGGGAGAAAAAGCAGCATGAGCGCTGATGTCATCCTTTGAGCAGAAGATTGCAGATTTGTGGCCAGATGTCTCTAAACATTCGGCTTTTACCCCGCCCCCTCCTCTGGCGAAGTGGCCCACATCCACAGTGGTGTTTAAGATGGGGAGGGGGAGGTTTTATCTCGTCGTATTTATTGCCTATGCGTTCAACTATTAAATTATTCTACTAAAAAAAAAAAAAAAAAGAACAACAGCACTTCTATTACTGCATTTATTGCAGGTTTGACGTAACTAGTACAACCGCTATCGACTGTATTTAAAGACTTACAGGGCATTTTGTACAGAGATGTCTCAAACAGAACGCAGACACCGACTGTAGGACCCCCTGCCCGTGTCTGCATCGTTCACATTCCCAAAGTACAAGTTCAAAGTGGCGTTGAGGTGGCCGGGAGTAAAGCTAATACAGGTTAACAAACAATGAGAGGCAGAGGGGCCACGTTACACTCTCAGTTTCACCTCAAGTTTCAGGTCAAGACAACAAGTACAGCTCCGGCAAAACACACAAAGAGCTGCAAACATAACACAAGAAAGTATCCCTTCACATTCTTGTGTGCGCGAGCACGAGTGTTAAGTGCTCAGTGTTTATCTATTCCCACATCAAGCAGCGAGGGCATTGTTTCTGATCTTCTTTAAATAATTTCCTGTTCGGATTTCAGGGCGCGAGCCTCTGGGACTTTTTCAGCCTGAAACATCCGAGATACTCAAAGGGGAAAGCGAGCCTCAGTTTTCAGTATCAAAGGACGCTTCACATTCCTCTGTTTCACCCCAACGTGGTCTCGGTTTCATCGCCGGTTACATTCCTGTGAGATAAGTCAACGAGCGCTGTCCTCACCACCACAGCGTGTCTCTTCAGTGTTCATCAATCTTTTCACACTTTAGTTTGGGCCTGGACCGTCTCTACCTCTGAGTAGATGAAGATAGACATGCTGTGCTTTTTAATGTTTCCATTTCAGTCTCTATGAGCCCTACGGGGGTGCAGTAATGTACCACTCGAGTCCATTATTCCAGTTAGTACGGCATTCTGGAGCTACTTTCCTCCACAAACTGTCTCATCATCCCATGTGGCGCTACCAACAAAGTGCAACACATCAGCTGGCAGAAAACTCAAACTGACTGATTCATCAGAGTAAATAAAGTATAACTGCAAGAACACGGTGTAGCTTTTCGACTAATTTACCATGAAGTCATCTCAACAAGCCCTTTGACAATTATCGCAGTGGCCATTCCACAAGAGGACACGCAGCCTCATCAATGTTAATGATCTGAGTGGTGTAATGACAACAGGAGACTATTTCATGCCACTTACATGTGATTCATGATTGATTAGCAAAGCAGTACAGATCAATTATTACCAACCAGAGCTGGCGCTGACACTACTGGGCCGGCCGTTCGGCCGCGCGGCTCAACACGACGCAACAAGAGAAAACAACAAGCGACGCCGGAGAGTATTACAAGAATTTTTTTTTTTTTTTTTTCACTGATGATGATGAAACACTTTAAAGTAACCGAGCTCTGAGAGATTGGTGAGTTATTTCATTCATTCAAATCAGTCTAGAAATCTCAATATTTGACATAAATCTACAGCAGCTGGCGGCGACTAGGACTGAAGCTGTTCAGCTTCAATGAGCCCATTAATAGAACAATCTGTCATCTTAACAAATCAGAGCCGACACCTTCCATTCAATCAATGGTGAAATCAACAAATTAACCTCCAGTAAGTTGGATGCCGCATTTTGTTTCATATTTTATCTGAATATTTTCAAAACAAAATATATTGTTGAAAGTATATAGTCAGAATGAGAAGGACTATAGAAAGCCTGCAGATAAACATTGATATGAAGACCAGCAGTCGATGGACATGTGACACTGTCTTTTGTCTTAAACTGTATTTATTTGACATTATAACAGTTTTAAACTTTTTATTGCCATTATATCATGATTTATTTTCAAAACTTGCATACACGAGGGCATGCTGGTCCCCCTCAATGTTTTGCAAATATCCCTGCTTCCTCTGATTTATTCATAAATCCCACCCCGAGCAAAAAAAAAAAAAAAAAGAAAAAGAAAATACAATACTCAGTTTGCTGGTTTTGAATTTTTTTCAAAAATCTTTTCAATTCTTTTGTAAGGTCCTAATCGAACAGCTAATTAAAAAAAAATTGTTAGAAAAGAAATTAAAAGTAAAAGCTACATAATTTCAAAAAGAAAAAAAATAATGTTTCTATTTATCAATAACACTCTGGACAGAATGTGAATGAATCTAAAAGAAACAAACAATCGTTTCGCTAAAATGCCATTGACCAAATTGTGATTTTGAAACTTTCTTGCAGCTGAAGTGTTTCTTTTTTGTTGCCTCCTCACAGAAACCACACCCTGCTGCTGGGCTTTGTTCAGCCCCACTGAATATTCACGAGTAGGCGGAGTCAGGCAGCTTGGCGCTCACCGCTTACGGTTTGCAGTTGAGATATATTCAGGCCTGTAAGAGCAACACATGGGCACGCGCAAAACCACAGCCCTGTTCCAACAAACACAGTCTTGTTTGTCCCTCTGTTTTCGCCCGCCTCTCTTTTTCTTTCTTGTTCTTAGTCTTGACAGTGAATCCATCTGCTGCAGGGGGATTCCGCCCAAGCCCCGGAGAAAAGGGGGCGGGGGAGTAAGGGGTGGTGGTGGTGGGAAAACAAATACTCTCAGGATTTTATGTTGTAAGATTTTTTGAAAAAAAGAAAACATTTAGGCAAACATATTCATGTGATAATTCCCAAATATGAAATGATCTATATACAATCATATAAACACGTGTTTACTTAATTCTAACAGTAGAGTTTGTTTGAATGTGTTATTTCTGTGAGCTCACTCATGAATGTGCATCACTCACATAAAAGCTCACATAATGGCTCCATTGACTAATTATCCAGAAAAGACCGAGGGGGCATCAATGACCTATTTCTACCCACAGAGACTGTATGTCTACAGGGGCTAGACAGCTTTAGCAGCCACACTTGTTCAGGGTCACATTTCATCCCATTTTCTGGGACTGGAGAAAATCTTGATACTAAAACAAACAAATCCTTAGAATTGAAAATATTGATCAACATGACTGAGAAACATGGCTTATTTTAGGTAAAAGTCAGAGGTTAAGTGAAGGTCATTAAGGACCATCCTTCTTTATCCGAATCACCATTAAGCCAGAGCAAAATGAAAATATTGGTTTCTTGTTACTTTGTCGATATATTTTCACAATAAATCGCAATAAACCACAAGTGATGCATTTTCCTGTATTAACATGTATAGGTGTCATCTGTGCTGTGAAGGCTACTCAAGATTTGCCCTTTGATTGTAGTTACTGGTTACTTCTTTGAGATATTTTACTAGTTACTATGAATAACAGTGACTAGTCAATAGAGAAAGAACTGTGCTCTCCTAGATAAACGCTCACAAAGGGGAAGCAGTTTTTGACAGTGATGACTAAACGTCATCTCAATACAGTGGAGAAAAAGCTGCAAAAGCAACAAGCTCTTGGAAACTTTAAGTAACTGTGAAGATTAGTTTTATAACAGTAATTGGACAAAGGACGAGGTGTTAATAGTAACAAGTTGCTTTCATCACATGATAAACTCAACAGTGGCTGTCACACGATAAACAAGTAACTAGGAGTGTTAATAATCAACACGTTAGTCAGTTGGACAAATGAAACCTCTCAAGCAGCAGGCATCTAGTTGAAATGACAGACTTGTCTTCTTGCATTTCTTTACATATTCAGTTACTTCCGCTGTGCCATCTGCGCACAAAATTCACATACGCCCACATTTATCTCCGTCATAATGTACGTGTTGTATCGTACTTGTCCACTCAGGTCCACCGTGGGTGAAAAGAGACAGTGATGAATGGAGATATGATGGTTTATGTGATGGGAGCCGGTTAAAGCCGAGGCCGTGTGGGTGAGGGTATACTCCGCCCGTGCTCCCTGGAGTCCAGCTCAGCACTCAGACTGGGGGCTGCACTTTAGTGTGACCACTGAAGCAGCAGATAACAGTATATCCCACCCGCTGAGTTGACAGTTGCTGCCACGATGCATTTAGAAAACACCCTCGGACATGGTGCACTGACATTAAATCACAGGAAACAAAGACGAAACAACAGAGAGCACAGCCACACGCAATACTTTGATCCCAGTAGTGACCCTGGATTAGATAAATGATAACGAGTAGATCCGGAAATGCCAATAAACCGCTGAAGAAATGTCATCTGGTGGGATCAGGGATCGCATGAGGTCAGCCAGAGATCCTGAAGGTGGAGACGGTGTGATTCTCAGCCGCACATTCCTGTCATTCTGGCCGCTGACTCGTCCGACTGAGAAACAGAGGAGACTCCCATATGTTTGGTCTGATAACCAACATGCTGAGCTCACATGTCAAGAGCATGTGAGACAGTGGAGTTCTATGCCCGCAGCAACAGCAGTCAGAAAAGAAAATGTCACGGCATCGCAATTAATGTTGTTTTTCTTGAGCCAATTGCGGCGGTCAAAATATATTTGAGACTGTTTTCCTTCAATCAAGAGCCATCCGTGACCTTCCGAAAACACATGGCTAACTTCTCACACTGCAAGAATCCCCACCACTGACCACAGGAAAAGAATATATTACAGAGACACATGGATGAGTTCATATGTTCCCTCTAACACGTTTCCACCCAGCAGTGAGCATCAAATATTCCACAAGGAACTTGTACTCAGTGAAACCTCACTAAATACTGTAAACATATGTTGCATGGATCAACTGCCGTATAATTTTATCATTTTCTGAGTCACATGTCACTGACTGTATGGCACGTGATTTTTCACTCTTTCCCAACAGCAAAATGAATGACAAAAAGGCATAGATGGATGGATGGATGGATGGATGGATGGATGGATGGATGGATGGATGGATGGATGGATGGATGGATGGATGGATGGATGGATGGATGGATTTCTTCTATGGAAGATATTGCTGATGCTGCTATGAAAGATAGCTACCTCTAGCATTAGCCTCAAAGCCATGCTGTCAGTGTGAGTTCGTAAAAATATCAATAATGCAACAGATACATTACACAAAACATTTCACCATATTTTGCATCACAAAGTAATTTTTCATCATGTATACTCTGTGTCACAACAAACAAAAACCTTCAAGTTTAAATCCTAAGTTTATTATGGTACTATTTTATCATTACAGCCCACTCAAGGTGAAATTGGGCTGAATGTGGCCCCTCAACTAAAATGTGTTTGATACCCCGGGAGTAGAGGAATCAAATGTCGCAGTGCAACGCTTCACCAATCACTGCTGAGTTTAACCCTGTATGTATTAACTTTTGATTTAATGTGACTTATTTAACTGTCCTATTCGTTCTGTGTGGAGCTATGTCAAAAGAAATTCCTGATTTTGATTCTGAAGCGTGTGAAAATTGTCCCGTTACCTTCATTCACAAAATGTCTAAAACACTAGTATACACACACTTGACTACGTATAGCAGCTAGTCTCTGACGGCATGCGACAATGAAGAAAAGATTGTGGCTGCCTGGACTCTAAATCAAATGATGAGAGCCTTGAACCAAGCCAAAAAAAAAAAAAAAATGATATCACTAAAAGCTGTGGGAAACTTCAGTATCGTGTCATCCTTCCTGTGGGTTTGTCACAACAAGCATGACCAACTATGACCTGGCTTGTTAGAATACTAACGCTTACAGCTTTTCTATACTAAAAAGAAACTTCAACTTTGGAACCGCGGGTTGTCTTTCAGCTGTAAAAACTCAAGTGAGGAATTATAAAAAACACATTGCTGTTGGTCATTTGTATAAATGCTGCTATAGGTCAGGACAGTGTGGACAGAAACAGTCTCCTGTATCCCAAGGACCTGCGGTTGAGTTCGGACTCATTATGTGGACAGTCAGTGTCTCAACACGACCACTTGCACTGCTTGAGAGGTTTGTTTGGTACAAAGGCCAATTACAAAAAAAAAAAAAAATCCCTCACTTTTGACCAGAGGCTCTGACATACACACATTTGATTGAGGAATAATTTGCTGCCACCTCCCTCTTTCTTTCTTTCTGTCTGCCCTCCCCTACCCCCCTCGATCCCTGCTCCTCTTAACAGGATTTCCTCCAGACACAAAGACCTCTATACACTGCCAAAAAGATAAGCTCAGGCCAATGACTTGTCACAGAGACTCCATTCCTGTCATTCTTCCTTTATTACAAGAGGTGTTGATCCCACTGAGGAGTCCTTAAATGAAACACATGTGGCCAAACAATTACCGTCCTCGCGTACACACAACGGGCCACAGTCCCATACTGCCCCGTGCTGTTCTAACAGAAAAGAAAGGTGTATCCTAATTGTACACTGGATTGCTTATGGCTTATAAAATGCAGTGGTGATTATGTTTTTTTTTTTGTTTTTTTTTACATTTCAGAGACTTGTTAGTCTGTGGATTTTTAGAATTAGATTTTAGGCTGAGATTACAAAAATTGGGACGAAATCCAGAAGTCAATGTAAAAAAAACAAACAAATGGTTTTATGATCGAGGAACGTTGACGTAGTGAGACTTGAGAGCAGTCTGATGCAAATCCACGTGAAAAACATTGTAAAGGAAAATTTCTTACCTTCCCATAGTCTGTGGTGAGGACCAGGGAGGAATCACCACAACAGCTGACGGTGGAGGGGAGGAGCTGCTCTTTGTGTCTCAGCCAGACACGGGCCCCCTGCAACACAATAGCCAGCATCACAACATTACATCTGGACACGGCAAGCCATTTATTTCACTGTGAAACTGTGCCTTTTTTTAATTATAACCATTAAGTATATCACTGATTATCTGAAGGTAGATCGGTTGGGGGGGGAACCAAAACATTCAGGCAGTATTTATTAAATGTGCTGGGAATGGAGTGGGAGTTTTATTTCCTAGAAAATCACTACTGGTTTCATTTTCTCTCAATAGGTTTTTTTCCCAGGATTTCTTGTGCCACATAGCTCCCGCCTCACCGAGGCTGACAACATTATGCTCCTTTTAGAGGAAACAATCTGTGTGCCAGGCCAGCATGGTGAGGGTGTGTCAGAGGCTCAAACTACCGCTTACACTCATACACACTCAGTAAAACTGTCTAGGTGGCTTTGCTTCTGTGGCTGCTTTACTCCATTAAAAAAAACATATTCTATCCCAAAATGAGCGTTTGCGACTTCACAAAATACATAAACATGGATGTTTCTTTGCGCGCCACCTATTCGTCTTTTCTATATTTCAGTCGGGCAAACCACCGCACACTTCTCATCATTATCCCGGATGAGATCCTGGTTCCAGACAGAGATTAGCTCCAGTGTAGCAGCCGACGAGGGCGGCCTGGTATTCTGTGTTTGTGTATCCATGTGGAGTCACTGACCTTTCCAGACGTGTTTGTTTGCTGCTCAGTAACTGGGAGCAATAACAGGAATCTCGGGCTGATTGCTCAGACGGACTGTCATTTCCTTACAGTGATGTGTACATTTATAGACGAGGCCGCGTTTGTAATACTCGCAGCAGACGAGAACAAAGCTCTGCATGTGCAGTCTTCCCCTGTGGTCTTAACTTTTTTTGGATGAATAAATCCACATTTGTCATGAGAGACTGTAACACATCATCAGTAAATTGATGGTCTTTAAAACAGAATTCTAGTAATAAATGCTTTTGCTTCTTGACAGAAAGCGTATACCAGACAATTCAAAGTGCTCGAGTCAGTGAGTTTGACATAAAGCAAAATGCTTGTTGGGCTTGAAAATATCTTTTGCACAGTGTTGACACTAAAGCACTGTAACACCACAACTAACTAGTCAGTAATGTACAAGTAACTAATTTCTATAATGAAATTAATGGTGCAATTACAAATGCTGAAGTTTGGAAACTGTAGTAGAGCTGCTGCTCTCTGTTCTAGTTAGTTTAGTATTAGCCAAGACAGTCACTTATATATAGAGATATATTCATAAATAATTTCACAAATAAATAAACATTTGGTTAATGAACATTATTCTCCTTAAATTTGAATCCGTATCAAAACTTTAATTTGGTGAAATCTGTCCTGAGCTACCATGTAACAAACTTATAACCAGCGAAACAACATTACTCATCACAGTTGTCACCGATGAGGTGGTCAGTGAAGCATGGCTCATAAGTGAATTGTGTGTCCAGCAGAGCATAAAACAGAAAAGATCAATATGCATGGATTCCACTAGGAAACCTTATACAAGGTCACCACTTCTAGACATCAATCCTCATTAAGTATTAACAACAGGCTGCCACGTGTGCGCTCTCATCCATGGACTGAGCCCAGTGTTTTTGCCAGAAGGGTCAGAGAAAAGACCAAGAACCTTTTGTTAAAAGTGCTTGTTATTTACGTGCAATCTAATCTGCTGAAACACAACAAGAAAAACATCTGAATAAGGACTTATTCCTTTTAAAAGCCAGACGGGCCTGTGATTTGATGTTTCTAACCAGTCAGTCTAAAAAACCCACTTCTTTATCATCAAGGTTTTTTTTTTGTGTTTTTTTTCCAGTCGGCTAATGGAGCACAGCTAAATGTGGCTCTCAGACCGCAGGGGACTATGGTGAGTGGGATAAAGGGGTCGTCTAAATGAGGAGGAGGAGGAGGAGGAGGCTGAGGGTGAGAGTGAGGCGGGGGGAAGAGGAAGGGTGCAGGCTCCTGATAATGTCCTGCCTGGCTATTGTTTGGATAAAGAGGTGGACAAACAAACATCAGGATACAAAGGTGCAACAAAAGTTCTTGGCAACACGTTCAATGAAGCGGTTTCCAATTAATACGAGACGATTGGTGATTTCCACACCAGTGACTGACTGTATCTGCCTGGTACCAGCTTAGCATGCCAGGCCTGTTCAGGGAAAAGCTGCTTCACGTGAGTTCACTGGAGTCCACTGAGGAGATTAATAGTGTTTACTCTATAGATTTTAAGAAGATCAGTTGCTGTTATGTAACTGGAAATTGAATGAGCTTGAACTCTTAAGGATATTGCTGGTCCCCTTCCTCTTTTTATGGATTTAACAGAAACAGTTATATGCTATATATTTTGATTATGTAAAATATATTTACAGACAGCATGCAAGTTGGGACAAAGGAGTCATACGGATGGCTCATAATGCTGTAACCTTCCACCCCCTACCCCCCATCCCGTGGTGCTTCAATGAAAACATTTCAGTGAAGCACATTAAAAATTCCCCAAGTCTTGAAAGCGGAAGAAGATAAAAGACTTTCTTAGAAACAGGCCCTTGTCACCACCTCATAAACTCTTCCAAGCAGCGTGCTCGGGGGAACATAGTTCACATTTCTGGAATATTGATCAAGATACTAAAAATAAAATAAGTCAGCAACATATGGTGAAAATAGTCAGTGCCAGGCTGCAGCAGAAAGACAATGACGCTGACTCGGCCTGATAAAGCAGCGTCTGCAGATGGTGACCTGATCTCTGGAGAGGTATTACGTCAGCACTATGGACAATCAATGCTGGGTGAAGACAACTCATGGATAACACAAGCAACCTCTGGGTTATATTTTTCTAATCCATTTCAATTCATTGTCTACAGTGTGCTCAGGCATAAAAGACCATTTTACTTTGTGTCTACTTTGGGATCCACATCAAAAAATGTCATCGTCACTCCATTTGATATTAAAAACCACACACTTGCCTGCTCTCGGGTGTTGCAATACTAATTAATCGAATAAAAGTATCTTAATGGTTATGCTTTGTTTACAAAGCATGTAATATTCATCAATGTTTTATTCAATCATATCAGCTTCAAACAGACATTGGAATTTGTGTGGGTGATAATCAGACAGTGAAGTTCAGCTTGGAAGAGGTTTTTGTTGATCGGAGTTCACATGTGATGGTGCAGCCACCATTCCATATGTAAGCCCATTTAATTGCATCTTTGTATGTGTGCCTGTGCGCGTCCAAAGGGTCTGAACCCAGGGGGTAAAAAGTCAAGATGAATTGTTCCAGCAACAGATGGCCTAACTGAAGCTCCTCCCCCTTCTCCTTCTCCATCCTCAGCAGCGCTGACACCACGTCGGGACAAAAGCAACCACCTCTGACTGACGGCTCAGAAATTAACCAGGCGGAAATACCCCAAACAAAAGCCAGCTGGGGCACAAAGGAACACTGGTATCGGCTCGTGTTAGGTCCCCCAGACAGGAACTCCCCATTGCAGCACAACAAACCATTTTGAAATCATCAGGAGAACACAGAGCTCATTTGATAATAACATTTACTGATCACTGCGTTAAAACGTGAGGTGTTTCTGAGAATGTTGGTCTAGAGGTTAGAGAGGTGAACTTGGGATCGGGGGTTTTCAGGTTCGAATCTCTCTCAGCGGATGTGTCACCACTGTGGGTCCCTGAGGAAGACCCTTGACCCCAATCAGCTCCCTGGAGCGCGGTAATGTGGCTGCACCTCCACATCCAGGAAAACAAATTGGTAGATGTGGGAAAAAAAAAGAAAGGAATTTCGAAAGTATGATTAGTTTAGTTTTACTCATAAATCCCACTCAAACGCTTCCTTCAAACTAGACTTCACGAAAGACACTGAGTTGCAGCCCTGACATTTCCTGCTTGAGATGCCGAATGCTGAAGCACTGCTGACGCTGAGATGGTGGACAGTTAGTAACGCAACCCACCAACAACGGCCAACGTGCAGACGTCCCATCATGCTTTCTGACACAGAAACCACCCGGCGTGAATGATGTGATCCCGGAGTCGGAGGCTTAAGTTTCGGCAGCTTGTATAATGACAACCAGCTCCCAGATTTGCTAATGAATGTCCTTTAAATATTTTAGGGCATACACAGTACAAGGTGCCAAGGCTCTTTCTCTGCCCTCTGTGGTGTGGTGTAAGGGGAGGGAGTATCAGGTGACTTTATTAGCCAGAAGAAAAGAAAGCTAATTAACTCATCCTGACTTGGACACAGTTGAGCAATTAGTTATGAAAAGCTCATTTCTTGGATGGCAGCGTGGGTCCAGGGAAGGCTTGCAGAGGGTGCACTAGTGAACAGCTGTTGGTGCTGCAGGTAGGATCCAAGCCTGAGTTCATCCAGATGGATTCCTGACAAGCATATCATTTGTTGTGCTCAGATAAGGAGGAAGATAAATGCAACACGGGAACATGCCTAGCGGCAACACATTCGTACAAAGGAAATCCTATCTGTGGCCACTTTTACTTGTCCACCTCAGATTCTCGGAATGTTTGCCGACGCTGAGCGTTGACTTGGGGTTGCACTTGTATCGCCTGTACAAACTCAGAGTTCACGCTGAACATTTAAATCTCATGATGCTCACTATACATGTTATTTCAATACAAGTAAAAACATGTACACTTCAGTCGCTCATCACAAACACTATTTAGACAAGTGAGAGGGGAAAAAATTCAAGTCACTCTCGCTCAGCAGAGATGTGAAACTGTGAAAATCAATTACATTTACATTAGATTATGTCAAACAGCCCTCTTAAAATGTATTATATTGAGACTTTTAGTTTTATAAACCCCAATTTAAACACAAAAAAAAATTACAAATAAAAATACAATCAAATAGGAGGAAATTTGTTAGTGATGTTGAAACACTTGCACTTGCTGTATAAACAGACCAGCAAAACGTGCAGGTATATCATGTTATGGCTGTTTGTAGATTAATTAATTAAAAAAAATAATTAATTAAACAGATATGGGGCTCTTTAAATTCCAACATGAGCTCATATATCGGCTGGAGTCCGAAATATTTAGATGTAATAAACTGGGTGCCATGCACGACTGCCACAGAGACAAAACAACAAACTGTGTACGTAACAAAAAGTTTTCCCACTAAAACCGAGGCTGCTCAGCATTGCGATTCAAGTCAGCACCACAAGATGGTGTATTGAGTCAGTCGGAGAAGCAGCAGGAGGGAGTATAACAGAACAATGTGATATGGTTTACATGAAAAGAAGATACTTTAACTCCAGTCTAACAAAGATTGCAAACCAGACTGTGACTGAAGTGACTCATCACTGGCAACCAAAGGGAAATTTTACATAGCACCTCTTGAATCAATGGGAACATTACCCGATTGTGCTTTTTGAGAGGACTGGAGTTTTTGGCAATGCATCAAACACCAGATCTTCCAGAGGAGTGATTAATTGTTCAGGATAGTGGATATAGTTATATTCCTAACCACTGGAAGTTGTAAAAACTGCTTTGTCGTACGAAACAGAGCCCACCACCAAATTTAGGACTCGAGACTGCATTTCTTGAACTCTGAGTGGATTGAATAAGAACAAATCTCTAAAGTAGTGGGTAAGATTAAACAAGTAGGCTGAATTTGGGTGAGAGGCGAATCTGGGCAAAGGTCCTTGTGGGTCTTTGGCCGTAAGATTTACATTCGGCAAAAAAAAAAAAAAAGCTTCACCTCTTGAAACAGCATAAATTCAGCTTGACTTTATTCAAAACAGAAGATCTAAGTCATTCACTGTGTTTAATGTCTTTATCAGATGTGTGCCTCTGCATGTCAATTTGTCAACATGTTCCTATTCCTTTGTTTACTTGCTACTACAATGCCGTCTGCCTCTGTAGCTGGTTCGGCACAATACCCACAGATAGTGTGGGGTAAGGGTGGGGTAGGGCAGGAGAGGCAACCAAGGGGAGATATCAGACGATTAAAGGCAACCTCTAGCATCTGTGCTGGAAGACGTATGAATTAATGATGGAGAGAGCAGCTGATCAGAAATTAGCTAATGGAGGAGGCGGAGTCCCACAGGGAGCAGGGCTTCCCCAGCCTGCGGTGGAGGGCAGAGGGTGAATAGAAAAATCATCAATTGTTCTCGACTCTAAGGAGAAGCCTGACCCCCTGCAGAGGAAGCTGTAAACACATTTGAGGCGGATGGCCTGGGAGAAGTGTCGTCATCAGTTAACAATGTGAGACAGTCGACCATGCATCATTGTCACATTCAAAAACCGGGCTTAGTTAACATGATGCGACCCACAGCGATTACATGAGGACTATAACTGTGACACAAGCTTAATAGAGACCAAACGCACACACTGAGGCAGCAATTCTCTGTTATCACTGTCAATTAATCAATTCTGTCATCATATTTAATTAATGAACTGAGCGACAACCTTGATATGAGTATATGAATTTACAAAGAACTGTGTGTGTGTGTGTGTGTGTGTGTGTGTGTGTGTGTGTGTGTGTGTTGAAGGAGGGGTGGCAGGCACCTCCCTATCATCGTCTGACAGTGCCAATCTACTGTCTTGCTAATGAGTGCATTGAAGAGAATTTGCATTACAAATTATCTCTTCACCCGAACAACAGTAAGGAGAAGAGTGCTTGAATCTCTGCCACAGGCTGCTGGCACAAAGACTTGCTTCTACCCCCTTATCCCATGTGAACATGTTTTTTATTCCTTTACTGTTCTCCGGCGATCAAAGCGGAGGAGCTGATCTCAGGCTCTGGGTTATGATGCTGTTAAACAAGAGAGAAAGTTGCAGGATTGGACGAATCAGAGACAAATGATACGATTCCTGTAAGTCTGATTGGATTTTAAGCTTAGCTTCATGAATCATAACATCTAATCACACTGCCAGTCCACATCTTGTCTGGCTTCCACATAATCAACTCACTCTTTATTTATCTGACCGCTACATCGTCACACAGCAGGAATTTCTGAGATATTCCAGGAATGTTGAACAGGCAGTACTGCCAGCGTTTGGATCTGAGGGAGATATCTGGGGCACGATTGGCCAGGTGGCTCTATGGGGTTAGAGGACCCCTAACAAAGTATCCAGGCCCCTGTCATGGCGTCTTCACACTCTACGCCCCAGATGGAAGATAGACATTCATGAGGATTTCTTTCATTGTGGCTTAAAATCTGCCCAGTGAGACGTGTTAGTGGACTGCCAATGTCAAGTTGTCAACCACCAACAGCCTGCAGCATCCAAACAACTTGATGTGTTGTATAGAAGGCGGAACACAAAAGAGAAGACGCGATACATCATATCACACAGCTCCTACAAGACATTGTGATGTTGCAACCTCTGATTCAGTGGTCGACATCATGCAGTGGAACTTTTTGTTGTACGAATTTGAACAGTCTTTAAAATACTTCAGGACAGTCTTGCGTCACAGTTAGAATGCTACGTAGTTACATTTAGGGCTTGGGGGACCTTTCTTTGTGGATTCTTCATGATCGCTCTGTGTACTTGCTGAGTTTTTGTGTCGAGTGTATTGGTGTTCAGACTGACTATGTGCATGTGTGTGATTGTCTGTGTCTCTGTGTTTGTCTTGCCAGGACTTGGCCACCTGTCCAGGGTGCACCCTGCCTTTCATCCATTGTAAGCTGGGATTGACTATAGTGCCCCATGACCCTGAGTTGGATAAAGCCATAATGAAGTTGAACAGTTCTAAAAAAAAAAACAAAGCAAAAAAAATAATCATAATAAGCAATGACATTTAGGACATTAGGGAAATTTCTGGATTTTTGGAGGTTTCAGATCCAATGATTTATCTATTCATTCCTTCTCAATTCTTATTGAAATTTATTAAAGTTTTGAAAAAGAAAATCATCTTTTTTTTTTAAGTACTTCAGCAGTTCTTACTCGGCAAAAAACACAGGCGCAACTAATCCATTTTCTTTTTTTTTTTAATCACATTTAATAAAGACGATTTATACTGAGTGAGGTTGGAACAGTGGAGGTCAATGTGTTGTGACTGTCTAAATGATTGGCCATACTTATTTAATCTATGAACTCTAATAAAATGCTCAAAATTCTCTAGCTTGGGAATGTGGGGATTTTTTTTTTTTTTAATAACAGGAAGTATATGTTGCAACGAGTTCAAGGGGGAGAGATAAACATAAGTAGAGGACATTCCTCCACATGTGAATTTTCAGTGTATCATCCTGCAAACAGCTCCAGGCTTACAACCACTGACACACACACACACACACACACACACAGGTCCAATAAAAGAGACTGGGAACGGATGGGAAGCTCAACATGTCATGGTTGTGGATTGTGCCATGCTGTGTTGTTTGCTCCAGTGAGACCACTTAGACGGCAGCTCCTGCAATATGCCATGTGTACTTAAACCCTGCACGGTGCACGCTCTGTTAATTAGGTCAGAAATTACAACTCTGGTAGCAATTTGATCGCGAGAGACTCAACAATTTAACAATTTAAGAAAAAAAACTCTTTTCCACCTCAGGGCATATGCCCATGTGGCAGTCACAATGTGTTTAATCTGTGCTGATAGGGTGGCGTAAGTTAGCGAGTCATACGTTCCATCCCATAATAGGCTGCCTCTATGCAGAGTAATCATAGGGGACTAAAAAAGGAAAGTCAACATCTGGGCTGGGAGCAGTAATCACAGGTTGGTTGTTATTAAGCTGCCAGATGAGACCTCTGAACTGAGAGGATTTGAGCGACACTCATTATGATCTCACAACGTCTACCAGGTAGGACAGCCAAGGTGGAGGCCAACAAACCTTCATCACTACAATGGGAGCAGGGGGAGGGCAATACAAAAAAAAAAAAACAACAAAAAAAAAAATACTTAGATTTTCACTTGATATGAATTATGGACAAGACACAAATCTGTGAAGATTGGTCTGCTTCGGGATTACAGTCTGTGTTCTCTGGGCGATCATAGAGAACAGCATTACTTATAATCTTTCTGAGATCTAAAGAAAAGATGGAACAGCCTACCTCAAACTTTAAACCAAACACAGAAACCACAGCAGTAATATGAGCGACCGGCGGAGACATCCAGTCAGCTTACGATATGAACAAACCTGTCAATTACAAATCTCTGGTGACGGAACAGCTAGATTACAGCAATACAGTCCACTGAGATGGAAAAGCACAGTTTAACATATTTTCCTAATGTATGCCATGGCCGAGGTGGAAAAACGTCACCACTTTTTTTTTTTTTTTACAGAAAATACAACCCACAGATAGATACAGATACAGAAACACATAATCCTATAATACATCTTTTTTTTTTCTCATTGAATCAATATTAGTCTTCAAGTCAAACAAGATATATGTTCACTTTGAATGTGTTGTTAGAAAGTGCAAGGTTCCCTGTTTTGATTTTTTGAAGCTATCTGGAGGAGGAAGCATACCACCCACACTGTGAAATTACTCTCTTAACAAATGTTAAAGTGTTCACAAAGCACATGAATCATTGTTAGTTGGGATGTTTTCTTTCATCAACACCTTAGAGAGGTCTTAGATCTTGGTGATTTGCACAAGTGTCCTGACGGGATTTATAAGGCGGTGAAAGAGACACCCAGAACAACACACAGTCACGGGGAGGGCAGGAAGGATGGGTGTCGGGTCTTGTGAACATATAAAAATGAGTAATATTCCACTGCTGAACACTAAGTGAGGGGTGTCTAATGAGCGGGTGTGGATTGAAACCAGGTGGGCTGTCGGTGAGCTCAACAGTGCTTTTTTTTTTTTTTTCCCAAGAGTTACCAAGACAATCAGCAATCACTCCCGTGTCCTAATGGGAACATTCAGCTACAGTTTGAAGCATGTTTAGGTCGATTAGCAGAAAGAGTCGAAGAAGGTTGCCTAGTGTAAAATCTTTCAGCCACTGAACATAAATGTAATTAAATGTGTATCTTTTCAAAACAAAATGTCAGAATTGTACACCCCGTGTAGCGTCTCCTTCCCTCGCTTATTTCACAAATGAGATGATGGAAGTTTCCCATACAAACATGCGTCCATGCTACAATATTTGTTGATAGAGAAGAAACTGTGCAAATATGGAGGTTTCCTCTTCTTTTATAACCACAAACACAGACAGCTTTGTCTGAAGAGCAGATGAACCTAAAGTCAACAGCGTGGTGTCAGCAGGAGGTTATCACAGCACCGGGTTGCCTGTGTGACGGTCAACACGTTGATAGGCGGGGGTCAGGTTGCTGATAGAGTCACAAGAAAGGCAAACACAAGCCAGAGGTGAAAAGGCTACAAACAGAGTAAAAGCCAAGCGTTGGGACCAGTTTCAAAACACGGTTAAAATGTACCTTTCTTTGACAGATTCTTAGGAAATTCTCAAAAATTCCCAAATCACTTAATAAGATGTGCTTTCCCAACTGGCTCTCCTAATGCTACAAATGTGTGTCATTGTGAAAAAGGATTATCCATGTTTTCTGGTGAGCGGTCAGACAATGGCTGCTGCTAATTAGCCCCAACGCTCTTGTGACAGATTAAACCACCTCCAGACTGTACTAAAGCTGCAGGAGTTCTGCTGACGCACACACAAACCACTGCCTTAATAACATCTTCCTCTGTGTGATCATAAACAAGCGGCAGTGGTTAAATCTCAACAACTTTAAGACCCTCAACAGCATTGTTTGAAAAATCCCCCGAATTTATACACACAATTCCCATTCACTGTTTAATTACAACTGAAAAATGGCTGCTCAAAGCCGATTCAAAGGAATGCAGGGCCCATTAGCCCCCGTTTTTTTTTTTTTAACCTTTCCTTCCTTCCGTCTTCACATCCTCACTGTACTTCCTGATTTCTTTCCTTACTCTATCAGCCATCTGAAATGGAAGTGGAGAGCGGTGATCTCAGATTCTCAGCTCTTTAAAGTGGCAGCTGGAGGAAGTGACAACTGGGTTTAAAAAAAATAAAATAAAAAAAGACCTCGACATCGCTGGGGAAAAATAGTCCAACTACAACAGGTTGGCCTTTCTCACGTTACCATTTCACCACAGAATGCCGATGTATGGCTCCAGCTTCAGGGAGAGCCAGACATAAACAGCACGTAAGGCAGCGAGGGATGTTTTAGGATGGAGAGAATGTGTCTGTAGGGGAGACGGGAGGGGGGGGTTAGTGGTGGTGGTCATGGTGTGAAATCTAAATCCTTTGCCACCGCAGTTCTACAATGTGTGGATGACAGGCGGCCATGACCGGGAATTTGCAGGGTCAGGGCCGGGAATCTGGGATTCCCTCTGTCAGAAGATCTGTTGGGGAAAGGAATTTGTTGTGTAATGCAAGGAAGGGGTTAACGGGAGTGGAGGAGTCCTCGCGTGGCTTTACTGTGCGTAGCAGCTGCTGCTATAAAAGAACCAATTACCAAGTTTAGAAAATAGCTGGGATTCAACTTCATCAACAGGATGTTTCACAGAGGTATAACATTTCCAAGGAGGTGCTTCTATGTGGAGGAGTGTGTCTGACCTCATAACGTTCTCATCTCTGAAGGGACGAGAGACAAGAAGACACATCTATAAATGGAACTTCGAACAAATAATCCACATTGAAATATATATAGAATAGAGTTTGTATTTTATTCTATGTGGAACAGAACAGGATGACACAATCTAGCCGGCAGCTGGTTCGTAAAACATCGACACACTCCATGTATCTGTGATTTTGGTGGCTCACGTCCATTCAGAGGATTGGGTGTGGACTTAAGGCAGCGGTGCTCAGGGTCTTATGGTGTCCGGCCCTGAGAGGGAAGCCGACGCTGACGGACAGGATGGGCTTTTCAGGACAAACCCTTGAGCCTATAT
>OMNM01037563.1:10269-33445 GCA_900302745.1 Parablennius parvicornis | reverse complement strand
CTCCAGTGAAACACTCTTTGAATTACAAATACATAGGCCGAACCTTCCCCGAGACTTTCTGCTATTCACTTCATCGCCCAAAATGAAATACACTCACTCTTTTCTTCAATGCCACATTACCACCACAATTGTTTTATTCCTCTCCTGCAAGAAGAAACTACTTAACTCAAACTTGGCACTTGGTACAGCTATACATTGATGCATCATGGGAAGCAACACAGCAGTACGAAACCTATCATTTCCTTTGTGTCTCCTCCTCCACCTTTTCATTCCTGCTTGCAAGAGTCTCACTTGAAAGGTCAAAGTGCTCTGTAAGTACTACCCCATCCCCCATGTTACTAAAAGGTCAAACACCATCATCCACAACAATTGCTCTATATACATTCAGAGGTATAATTATACGGTAAGTGGTATATCTCACCCATGCATACCACAGAATCTCTACTGGAAATGTAATTTCCAGATAGAGGATGTCGCTGTCTTGTTCTTACACACTGTACGTTCTGCTCTGTCTGCACTCGGTAATGCATCCAGTCTGTTTTCAATGCATTACTCATTCTTTAAACCTGAGTCATTCCTCATTTCACTAATAATTTGCTTTCTTACAATATTTTTAAACACACAAGCTCTCTTTACCACCATAGTTGTTCAGATAACTTCATCATCAAGGAAAACAAAACCAAATACTTTTCAGTAAAACTTTAAAAGATTGATTAGTGTTTCTAGTAATCAGAAATATTTAGCATACTTTAGTCATGCTTATTGTGCACAAGATAACATTGTAAATCAGTCTACTGTGTTGTAAGTTGTAAGAGGCCTACTAACCTTGAAAATTAGGATAAACTCTGTAAAGGACTAACCTGGACTATAGACAGTATCTTGTCTTTTGATTGAATGCTAAACCATAAAGTGTAAGAGGCTCAACCAGGCTTCTATATTGTATGTACACATTCTAATATAAGACACACACACACACACACACACACACACACACACACACACACACACACACACACACACACACACACATACACACACACAAAGCTGTGCAGTGCTAGTCAGCACCTTGTGTTCACAGATACAATTCATCACATCTTGTCCCATCAGAGAGACGATAAAAACATATCTCCACAGGACAGAAGAAAATACAGGACAGAACACAACACATAACAACTCGAACTAATTCATTGGTAGAAAGTGTTTGAAAGTTTGTGTTGCGGCCTTTTAGGGATAGAAAACCAGTTTACGGTGTTACAGTTTCTTCATATCACACAGTCTGTTTCAGTGCACTTCAATACATTTTATGATGCTCAGATATTGACTGTTTAGTGTACTGAACTACTTGAGAGAGATTAACACTGGCAAAAACAGTGAGTGATAAAAACAGTAGAATTGTGTTGTGTTTTTTTAGTTCCTGTGAACGTTCAGGGATGAAAGCCACTAAGTTGATAAGGCCAATCCTCCTCTAGCCAAGCTAATCTCACCTCCTGTGCATCCTTTTGATTGTTCATCCAAGTCCTGATCGCTGTACTTATCTAACATCTCAGTGTGGAATTGTGAAGGTCATGGTAGCCCAGCGGTTTGGTCCTCGGCACCCTGCATTGCTGCTCTGCTATTGATTCTACATTAAGTCTCCAATCTGCTGCAGTAATCCAATAGTATCTGGGGACTGAAGCAAAGCAGAGTAAAATGGGAAGCTACATGAGGTATCTGTGTTCTTGTTATAGTAATGGTGGGACTCGCCACTGACGTCTTGGATGGATGTGAGGAAGTGTTGTTCAGTCTTTGTCATATATCGGTTTATAGAAATACATGATTTTCAATAGTTTTTCTCTGTTGCTTAGTTGCAGATGTTGACTGATCTGTCTGACTCCTCCCTTGATCTTTGATATCACGGCTACCGCTATCATTAAGGGACCATTACAGCTCCTCGGACCTTTTGACAGTTCAGATTTATTTGATTTGCATAATAGTCACACCAGACGGTCCATGTCTGCATGTCTCGAAAGCATATTTCCCTTCACTTGGCGAGCTTGGCAGCAGAGTTATGTGACTTCCTCGGAGGCTCAGTGACAAAGTTGGCAATAATTGTGAAACTTTGGAGAATATATGGCATGAGAGGCAATGTTTGATCTGCACTTGAGTGTGTTTGTTTGAAGGGTGGTAGAGTTTCTGATGAGGGCGTGTTGACGGCCGCTCAAAAACAAAGAGACAGCTGATGAGAAGAGTTAAATAAGCAGTTATTATAATTCAATTTAATTATATAGCACCTTTTCAGAGAAGAATGCTCGACAGGGAAGAAAAATAAGGTGTGTAAAAAGTACCTTGTTGACCAAGTCGGAATGTTGACAAAGAGCACAGCTGATCCTGAGATGTATTTGCCAAGGGATTTTGCAGTGGCAAAGGTTTCGCAATGGTACCGGATAGTATCTTTGTTTAGAATCAGTTTAAAATGGTTATGGAGCCAGAGTGTGTTCCTCATCTTTTCATAAGCAAGTTTACCGGGAATTCTATGACCTTGCTTGACTTTCCCAGAGCCACAGAAATAACCGATCCACAGCTTAGCTCCTCTATGCACGCCAGGTCTAAGTGCTTTAATATTCAGATTTAAACTTTCAAGTGTAAGGTTTCCTTTTCATTGATTGGTTGAGTCACTTTACCCATTTGTTTCTCATCCAAATCCAAACCACAAAACATCTACCCTCTAACAGAAGCATTGATCTGACAAAAGTGCATTTTTCTATTTGTAGGACACGGTATTATGGTTCTGACCTACAATGTATTGTTTTACATGCTGTGCTAACAGCATTTAAGTGCACTCTTGTATTCCTGTTTGCCACTGTTATTTGCAATGAGAGTGTATGACATTGGTAAGACACAGCTGCTTGCAATCATCCGTCCATCCATTTTCATCCACGTGTCTGTCGGTCTGTCTGGCTTTCTTTTGTTAACAGACAAACAAGAGAGCCGCTGTTGTTCTCTCCAGCTGCTGGCCTCTCGCAGATTGTTCTGGAAACAGTCTGTTTGAGTGCTGGCTGGGTTGTGGGGTCAGGTGAGAGAGAAAAAGAGACACAACTCATTGACACAATTCATTTTGACACTGACTCTCTGGCCAAGCCTGAGCTGAGAGCCAGATGGGCTTATTAACATTCCTCGGGTTCAGAGCACATACCCAGTTGTAGAGTGTTAACTGCTCAGGTGGATCAACACTTTATTGCACAGATTCACTTCCACTGACACAACTCATAATCAGTCATATGCCTTTATAATGCCACCTCAGTTCAGGTTAAAGCTATGAGAAGATCATTATCTGTTTAGTCAGGATGTCTTAATGAGCTGTGTGTGCGTGTGTGTGTGTGTGTGTGTGTGTGTGTGTGTGTGGGTGCGTGTGTGTATAGATCCAGTGTTTGTTCCTTCATAACAAAGTTGGGATATTATCATAAATGTGATAGAAAAGATATAAATGCTCTTTCGACCAAAACAAAGAAACAGAGTCTGCAGGGAGGTGAGGAGCCACAACCTGTCTGGTGTTGTCTTTGTGTTTATAGCAACAGAGGAGCCCGAGCAAAGATAAGAGGGCGGGGGTAGTCTGGAGATAAGAGCTTAGTATCTGCTTCATTCTTTTCATATCTGACTTATCTATATGAATGTGTACTCCTCGAAAGGCACATGACTATTTTTTAATCAAAGCTGAAACACAGACGTACAACAAGCATAGTTTCTTTCTCTGATTGTGTGACTTTGATAATTAAAGTGCTCCTTTAGAGTTAGATGTCCAGCAGTGAATTAAACTCCTGAATCACTTTTGATCTTCATGAAGGCAGTGCATACTTGTCTGTATTATAAATACGTAATGAAACCAAAACAAAACAAAACTGGGTCTTCCTTGTGGCACCGATTGAAGTTGTTATCTTCTGTCAAGAGAGACAAGAATAGGTATTGCACATCTAGTCTTGTGTGTACGGATGAATGTGGGATGTGGGGAGTTTGACACCATCTTGGACATCTGCTGAAGTGTGACTGTGGGTGCACGCCATTTTTCTTATAATTACAAATAATTGAAAGATGAGAGAGTTGAGAACTGATATTCAGTTTATTAAAACCCACATTTTTGGACCTGGATACAGTAGAAGTGCAGTGGCAGTTATTAGGTGCACAAAGTAGTTGAGTTCATGAATATTGACCTACCAGGATTCAAAAGTGTTGTGAGTCATCCTTTGTTAAATGCCTTTCGATGGATTTTAATCCCGCCTTTTTGGCACAGCTAATGAAGTCTCGACATGGAATGTGAGTAACAGGGGTTGAAATCCCTTTTGTTGCAGGGAAGTCATCTGGCATAAAAGTTAGCCAAGTCTACTGTACAAACTGCGGCGATGACCCCTGTACACAGAAGCAGCCAAGTGAATCTTAAAAGCCATGTTAAAAAGTGTGTGGCCACTTTTTACAGATGCTTAGACGGCAGGTCTTTGCAACTTATGTGAAAATAAGAACGCCAGATTGTCAAACTTGACTTTCTGACTATTTTAGAAAACCTGCTTTTTTCAAGATTCATGATTCAAAAGACTTTATATATCCCCGAGGGGCAATTTTAAACAGCCCACACTGTGTAATTCATGTAAAAACAAACATAAAACATAAAAACATCATAGGATAAAAAGAAAAAGTGCACACCAATCATGTAATAATATCGTAAATATTGTAATAAATACCTTAAATACTATTAATACTAGAGTCCTCATATAAGTGCATTGTGGTCCCACATCTCTGCAGAGGGAGGAGTCAATAAGTGAAGCTTAGTTCAAGACACTGAGAGTGGGGAGGGGTCATGGGGGTTTCAATGCATTTCTCGAGTCTGCAGGTGAAGTAGCTTTATTTACCTGGAGGAAAGGATAGATTTGACCCCGCCTACAAATCAGTGTAGGTCAGATCCATATACTGGCTCACATTGACTTGTACAAGAGTGTCTAATGGAGTGGGCAGTGAATGCATTCATGGTTAAATGTTTTGTTTTTGTTTTTTCTGAAATGTCTATTATCAGTTTGAGTCATTCTTCCTTGGTGGGAGAAATGTTCTAGTGGTTCCTCAGCGATAAGGTGGCTGGAGAACGTTGCTCTGTGAGCAATAACAAACACAGAGACATTGTGTAATACTCAGGGGCTCACGGAGACCAGCAGGTATATTTACATTCAGATGGTGTGGGGACTGCAGACTTGCCAGAATTTGTCAAACACGGTCCAAAATTTGCTCGGGTTTAAATCAAGCTTTTGCTCCTCGCTTCCATGCCTGTGTCCCTGATTTCAGAGAACACTGAGGCACAATTTCAATGAGTTATGTCATTCTGCCTTGAATCCTTTGGGGAGGTAGAAAGGAGTCGAATCAGACAAATTAGAAGGCAGACGGTGAGAGGTGCAGTGAAATTGATAGAGAACATTTAGGGAAATGAGATAACGTGTGTTGTGTGGAGTGAGGATGTTGTTGTGCTGCGAGTCTGCGGATCACTTCCAGCCCCGGGACTATAACCGTCTTTCATATAAAGTAGACTCACACTTATAGTTGAGCTCCCTCATGAATTGTAATGAAGCGTTAATCTGACCTCATGAAAACTGAAAAATTGAATCAGAAAAGTTTGCTGTGATGAAAATCGAGGAGATAAATATACAGTTTAAAGTACAATTTTCACCTGCCTGGAGTGGGGATCGACGTGACCAGCGGGACGGTATTATTCTAATGAGAAGATGATTGTTGCTCACATACGTACACAGTTCTTCAGTCAGGAGTGACTGTGATAGCTAAATTGCCTCTCCTAGAAGGCAGTGATTAAGAGAAGTGCGACGGCATTAGAATGGCCTCAAACTGAAAGCACACAAGTGTATCGCAGTTAATTAAAGAGCTTTTGCTGGTGGACATATTCCCTGTTGTGCTCAGCCTGCCACATCTCAACGTGTCTGCAGATTTACTTCCTGTAATGCTGTATCTGCCAGCAGTATATTGCCCTGTATTTTTTTGAGCACAGTGTGATTTTAATTCTTTCTGCACACTTGCAAAGGGTCCCGGGAAAACTCCCGATGATTGCTGAACCTGTCAAGCGAGAGCCGTTGCCCTGATTGCTGTTTGTCAGGCACAGCTTTTCCTGAAGCAAGGTGAGTTTGTGCAATGTACTTCTGACCATATATGTTGTTGTTTGCTTATGATGAGCTGTGAAATAACTATCTGTTACTTGGGTCTTTTTTCAGATGTCAACTACAACAGAAAATGGGATGGGAGGGCCTTGGAGTACAAGCAGAGAAAAAACATACAAGAAGGTGACCTACATTATTAATACAAGAGTCTCAGTGTGCTTGGTTTTACTTGGTGAATATGAACCTGGTCCCATAACATTTATTTTGGAATGACGCTGTTTAGAGCCAACAAGTCCAAAAGGCCATTGAGTCTGAGTCATTCGAGTCCTTAAAATGTCTTTCGAGAGCACATAATGTCCCGACCCCTGCCAGGGCCAGCTGCCAGAGATCATTCAAGTGCTGGTTACACTTGTTTTCTTTCCTTTCCTTTTTTAAAAATGCAGACGTCAATGCTCATGGCAGCTTGTTTTAAGATTGAGCCATCACAAGGCTTCCTATGGAATCAAACTCTGTTTGGGTCGGGACTACGAAGTCTAAGGTCTCTTTGTGGCGGCCATTCACACAGTAACACCACCAGTATGTTTATGTCCCGGCCTGTTAAGTTTGATTCTGTTAAAAATATTCTAAACGGAATGTATGAGTTGGCCTTTCTCTTAATTTTGGTTCCTATGCTTTTGCTTGATTTAATTCTATAAGTTCAAACTGCTATTTTTATTCCAATAACTATTTTTTACATGCTGAACAAAGTTGCTGCATCCTTCATTTTATTTTTCGATGATTATGACACTGGTTGTATTATATAGCTGAAGTGATTTTAGTCATTGATTAATTTATATAGCAGTAACACTGGGCTGCAGCTGGGATAATGTGATGTTTTCTCTTACATTTTCTTCTCAAAGACCACATCGTCAGCCTTGAAAGGGGCCATTCAGCTCGGTATTGGCTATACAGTCGGCAACCTCACCTCCAAGCCCGACAGAGATGTGCTTATGCAAGACTTCTACGTGGTGGAGAGTGTCTTTCTGCCCAGGTCAGTGCGACGTCACGTCACCGCGTTCAGGCACACTCACACAACAAGACACCTCATGTGCTGTGTATTGTTTTAGAAGCACTCTCTCAGCATCCGAGTTAATTGTCTTACAAAGGTTTGTACATGTCATCAGAAAAGACCTTATAGTGGAAGAGACGTTTGCATAAGCTCAAGGTTATTCGTCTGCAGGAGCTGGTGAATCAGAAAGCTGCCTCATTAGAAACAGATTATGTGTAGGCGATAACAGGCTGCTCATTGGCTGTGACACTTTTTTGATCCTGTAAAGTGAATGAATGATAAGGGGGTGAAGACCAAGCTCAAATGTGACATGTCAGGGTCTGGCATTAAAAACTGTAATTAATCAGAGTAAATGAAAAGTGTGGGCACTGGACATAAAGTTCAAGGAAATTCCTCCTCTATCACAAACTGCCGCCATCATCATTTTTGAACGGAATGAATTTTGCTTGTATAAGTCATGATGCCGGGATCAAACTATTTTAATGGATTACCCTGACAAGAACTATGAAATCAGCTTACTGGGTGCCTCTTACTGCCACAGTGCTAAACATACGTCAGTGTAGCGGCAGCCCTGTCATCTCAGGCTATCTTCACAATTACATCATCAGCTGAAAGAAACATGTTATATATTGTGGCACAACTATCAACACTCAGTTCCTGCTCTGACACAAACTCTAAAACATTTTTACAGTTAATCCAGAGGCTCTCAGTTTCAGTCCTTGCAGAGTTACTTGGTTGATGATACAAAATTTTTCCTTATTTTCTTTTTCCTATCTTAAAGCGTACATTCTGCTATCACTATGTATAAACTGGTGACCTGCCCGAGGTTCCTAATCCTAACCCTTAGTCTTCCCTAAAATTGTAGACATATGTATCGTATTCATTAAACAGGGTGCCTTAATATTCATGAATCCTTCTGATTAATATGTTTGGTCACAATTCCACCCTGTTGAAGGAATGAGCAATTTGTCCCATCCCTGTTATAAATATTTTAAAATATATAGTTTGCCAAGCTAAATTTTCCTCTGTAATGTCATGGTTTTTTCACATAATTTCATCTAATGATTTTTCAGAAAGCAATTAAAACACTTTGACCCGCGATCATAAAATCTAGTTCCACCCATCTTCTGTAACACTTTAATTTAATTCAGGGTTGCAGAGTGCTGGAGCTCATCCCAGCTGACTATGGGCGTAGTATCCTCTTGACAGCTCACCAGTCCATCGCAATGCAAACACAAAGAGTCAGATGCACACACGCACACAAGATTCACCAAAGAGCCTTAAATGAATGTTTTTACACTCTAAGAGGTGGGGTAGTAATCAAACCAAGGATTTGTTTTCATTGTGAGGCAAGGATGCTAACCACTACACCACTGTGTGTCCCTAAAAACAATTTGTGTAGTTTCATCTAACATACAGAATACAATATTATATAACATACAGATATTTTTCCATAACATGCAAAAATGTATAAAAGTATTGGTCAGGCAAATTTCTGTTCAGGGTTTGTGGACAATCTTATAAAAACCAAGATCAGTGACGACTGTTCTTAAGTTTCAGGAAGAGGATTAGAGTCCCATCTATGGGAAGGTGCACCAGGATATGCACACTCAGTCTGGTTTATGCAAAGCTGGCCTTGACACACACAATGACCTTTCATTGTTTCCTGCCTCTCAGCAACAACCAAACATTACTTGTGTTTTGAGGATGGCCCCACAGTGACTAGTGTTAAAAAGACAAAAGTCTTTGGCTCCAGGAGATGTTGATGAAAGGAGTGTGTTATGTTATCACCCTCAAGGTCATCCAGGCTGATTTTTAATTCAAATGTGAATGAAACGTTTTTGTTGCCTTCAAGGCTTAACATTTCACTGTGGAAACCAATCATAATATGAACAAAGAGCAACTGTGGTCAAGCCTAAAGGAAATTACTGGAGACACGACAAACAAAATCAATTTATTGAAGAAGAAAAGATTTATGTCTTCATTGTAGCATCTGACATCACAATTTTTCTCTCTTTTCTTTGTCTAAACATTGTTTTTTGTTGTTGTGTAATAGCACACAAACACAACCCCTCCCGTATTTGCTCTGAGTTTATGGACTTTCCTGAGATAGCGGCTGAGTGATGGCGACAGCTCTCAGATACTTTTATTTCCTCCCTCCTCTCCTTGTTGCTCTTCTCCTCTGGAGGCTTCTCCTCTGTTGTTTGTCCTGTCAGTCTGGTTTTGGTTTACTGGAGATGTCGTGGATCACTTTCTCTCCCACTCACACACACATACTTGTTTCTCAGTGGATATATTTCACACAGCCAGCGCACGTCTTCCCACAGGCAGAAAAAGGTCATTAATTACACTGAAGTAAACTGTTCCTGGTACTGTGTATCACTAAATGTTCTCCATCCAAAGTATACATTACCATCATCAACTGTCAGTCATTCATGACAGATCATTGTTGTCGCCCTCAGACACTTAACAGCGTTCAAATCTCATTGTGGAGTGATCGCAGGTATAGAGTTACACAGCCAGTGTCCCCTCTCGCCCTCGTTTGTATTATTGAATAATGTACCAACATGAAACAACAGCACAGTCGCCCTCTCACACCAAACATCATTCAAGTTACAAGATTTAGAGGTGCCCTGGAAAACAAAAGCCTCTATTAACCTACTTGTACACTTAGCGTCAACAAGACTGATTCCACTGGGAGTTTATTAGATGAAAGATTCTACGTCTGACTCACTCTAACCGTATTAGATGTGCTTACTCCAGTGTTGTGGTTTTCCCCTGGAACACAGGTTGGGTTTGTTACAAAACAGGTGCCGTCTTTGTCAAAGCACATCTAAAAGCAACACCTCAGTCAAAATGTAGGTTATTTTGTCATTGTTGGTGGGTTTATTTTACATCTTTTTGCTCATCCTCTGTAGCCCCTCTGGAGGAGGGCTCGTGTGTTGTTTGGTATTGTTCAGACGTAGTAATCAGAGACATCCTCATTCTCAAGGCCAGGAACTGAATGCGGGCCAGTTTGTAACTACAATGCTGGCAAATCTGGGTTCCCATCGATGAGTTTACTGAAGCCTGTCGGTGTGTGAATGGACAAGATTGCGGCGGCCAGCTGAACTTACAGAGAGTCAATAGGCACACAGATTGGGTGGGGGATTTTACTTTCCCCTGGCCGCAGGCTTCTTTGCTGAGAGAGTGTCGGTTAATGAAACTCTTCAGTCACACATCTGACCTGTTTATCCAGTTTGAAGTTATTGTTGCAAAAATTCTCCGGTGTCTTTATATATTATTTTTGGTTCCTCTCTTTTTTTATATCCACACAAACCAGCGAGGGAAGCAACTTAACTCCAGCACATCACTATCCTGACTTCCGCTTCAAGACGTATGCGCCGCTGGCCTTTCGCTACTTCAGGGATCTGTTTGGCATCAAACCGGACGATTACCTGGTAAGATTGAACAAAAATGGTTGGCTGTCAGCTGATCCATCTCCATGTTGATTTTGACTCATGATTAAATAATCAAACAAATTTCCGCCTCTCATCAAGTGATTTGTGTTGCTCTGAATATCATGGTCTTAATCAAATGAAGTGACAATCGCACACATTCAAACCCACGGGCATTTTAGAGATATGGCATCAATCCGGGATACTCTTGCTGTGAGGACACTGCCAACCACAAGACCACCTCATCAACACATACAGTACCATTCACTCCATCGTCAACCCATTTAATCATCAGTACAGGGGAGAATAAGTCAAATTCATTGGTGACACACATTTAGCAGAGTGTTATGAACATCCAGTGTTAAATCAGTGTATACTGGACCACATGCTTCATTTTTATGCATTATTTTTTTCACCCAATTCGAGTTGTGTTGTATTGCTGTTGGAAATGTGTAAAAAAAAGAATCTGGAAAACAGCGCCTAGCAGCCTGATTGGCTCTTATTATTACATTTCTTCCCTCTTACTGAATCACAGTGGGTTTATCTTATGTAGTATATGATGGATGATGTAGAGGTGGTAGTGCAGACCACCTCTGAGGATTTCTTTTTTTTAGGACCACTATGATCTGCACACAGAGCTGAATGAAATCAGAAGATGACTCAGTGAACTTCCTGCTGAATCAAAGACACACTGCTTCAGTTTTTCAACAGACGATTCACACTGACTCGAGGCTTCCTTTTCTATTTTTCTCACTTGTTCTAGCATTTGCATGAATGGTTTCCTAAAGCCCGGACTGTCATATTAATATGATCTAGCATTAGTCATAAAGCACGTGCAAAAAGCCTTGTGTACTCTACATGCTTCAGTCCTTGTTAATTCAAAGCTTTTTATCACGTTCTTCATGACTCCACATATACTTAGTATTCTTGTTTGGAGCCGAATTAGATTTTGTGTGTGTTGTCTTAGGCTTCATCCTGTTATGACGCCGTTCTCCTATTTTCCGTCTGCCTCCAAGCATTTCCATAAGCTCAACCAGCTGCATTCTTGTTCTTGAATGCCCAATTTCATTCTGCATTAGTGGAAGACAGGGGACTCTGGAGGAGAGACGGAGAGATGAAATGTAACTTGAAGGCAGTGGAGGGACGACGGCGTGAGGCGCCGCAGCTTAGAGGATGCACTAATGATGGGCATCCTTTAGGTGATGAGGAATTTATTCAGACAGAAACGGCACAGCGTAATTAAAAAGGGGGGATGTACACACATAGTTCTTCCGAATGCAAACGCAATAAACTGCGGATGTGTTTGTGCTGGTAACTCGAAGTGACCGTGGAAGGTCATCAGCAGAGGGGACGCCTCCAGCACGTTGCTCTCATATCTCCCTGATTAACAACTAATACTCTGCTGCTCTCACCGGCTCTCCCGCACACGATGATTGCCTCTTTGGGAGGAAGCCTCTTGATCTGTTGTCTGTTTTTTCGTCTTCTTAGAAACACAAGACGAGCAGTAATTGCCTCTGTTCTTCATAGCCAAGAGGCTTATGTTAATGTCCTTGACGGTATGCTGTTTGGCTGTTTCTTAGCAGCGAGGCTCCAGCGTTCATAGATACACATGAAGTTTTGGCAAATAGTTAAGCACTTGTGATTGTGATGCACAACTTATGTTTCAACAACTAATAGGAGGAGGAAGCAGTTGTAGAAATAGAGCTGCTTTTGAGTGCGGGTGCATTAAAAAAAGATTGTCATTGCAAAATGGTTAATTTCTAGATTTCAAGCATTTATAAAAATTGGATGATGTGTTAATTCTGGTCTTCAGTTAAAAAAAAAAGACATCATCTCATGTAAAAATATTCCACTGTTTTATTACAACATTTTCATGATTTATGAGCAATAAGAATAGAAGTATGAAACATAAAAGGCTTGGATTATTCCAGCTTCTGTGTAAATGATCAAAAAATATGAAGACTTTTTGGTTAGGATGAAAACAATTCTTCATTTCTCTTATAATGTGATTGAAGTCTTGTGAGGCACATGTCTACATGTGATTTATGTTTGTCTTTCTTGATGTTTGATGCACCGTTTCCTGTCTCCTGACCTGCCATGTTTTGGAGTTCACTTGTGGAGTATTGAGCTCTTTTTACTCTCCCCTCAACAGTATTCCCTCGTAAACGAGCCTCTGATTGAGCTCACGAACCCGGGGGCCAGCGGCTCCCTGTTCTACCTGACCAGCGATGACGAATTCATTATTAAAACTGTCCAGCACAAAGAGGCCAAGTTTCTGCAGAGACTGCTACCGGGATACTACATGGTGAGAAGTTAAACGTGGCTGTATGATGACTTCTCATTGTCTTTTGAATCCAAGCGTTTTTGAACATTAACTCGATGTTAAATTCTAACTGATTTTAATGAGATGCTGCAGTCGCACAGCTTAATTGTGTGATCAGTCAGATGAACGTACTTTACTTATCTGATAAGATTTTCATGTCACTGTAGCGTCATTGTCTCAATGAATATATACAAGAGGTTATATATAAGGGCAATAAAAAATTGCAAACTGATATGAATGCATTGCTTTTATCAGTTGCAATTAAAAGCACTATGATTGAAATATAGTCAAGTAAAAGTACAAAGTACACTGAATTAAAAAAAAATACTAGTAACTTATTAACTGCATTGTTGGTAGTAGGCGTTCGGCTAAATTTACCTGTATAAATGCTTTACCTTCAAAGCACGTTTCTCAGATGAGCTATATAGAAATCATGCAGCAATTTGCCTCAAATATTTGTGGAAAAATGCAGATCAAAAGATTTAACTATTGAGTCAACCTAGTAACCAGTTTAAATGTTAAAGAGAGAAATGTAGATGATTTAACTACGGTTAAAACTACATACTTAAAAAAAGGCTCATGGAAGTACATGTATTCAAAATAATACTGCATTATGACAGCAATACTTCCACATCCGTTTAGAACACTTAATTAGATAAACAACGGCTGTTGTTTGGTACCAAAAGGCTCAATGGTGCTGGAATGGTGCTGGAAACTTTGTACGTGACACATATAATTCTCAAGTTACCAAACTGTATGAAAATGATTTGTTCCCTTCTGGTCAAAGCCAAAGGTCAAACACTGTAAAACAACAGTGGGGGTGATCATAGAGTCTTTTTTTAAAGCTTGCAGTCATATTGTTGTGACATTTCCAATATAGTGTATCCACGACAGTCTGAAAAACACAGATACACTCAGCAGGTGTTACATATTTCAGAATGCTGAGGAAATAATCTGCAGACTCTTGCGGGTCTTCTCCTATATAACATTGCTTAAAATGATGCACACGGTTTAATTCTGAAACATAGACTTGTAAGTTGAAAGGTTGAACTGCAGGTAAGCAGCAGAGTATCAGAATATTTGCATATTCATACATCAGTGCAGCAGAAATAGTGCAAAGGTTTTGATCAACACTTTCAGACGCTAGGTAGTGAGTTTCTGTTAAGATGAAATGAATCTGTGTTCCACTGCTGTATCAACAACTATGGACACTTTGTGAAGGTCTGTGTGATCTGTGACCCTGATCCGTTAAAATCCAGACTAAATCTCCCACAGAAAGATGTTTTTTTTTTTTTTATCTTTAAAGTCCATTTTGTTCAATATAACATAGAAGGTTTATACAAAATTAACCTCAGGCTCAAAAATACTTTATGGACAGTATTTCTTTCGGCATTTCTTGGTAATTAGTCTCACTGAGTCAAGTTAAATCCTCCCTGCTCTCTTTATACCCGCAGAACTTGAACCAGAATCCTCGAACCCTTCTGCCAAAGTTTTACGGCCTGTACTGCATCCAGTCCGGAGGCATCAACATACGACTGGTCGTAATGAACAATGTACTGCCTCGCTCAGTAAAAATGCACTACAAATATGACCTGAAGGGATCCACCTATAAGAGACGAGCATCCAGGAAAGAAAGAGAGAAGAGCTGTCCAACCTACAAAGACCTGGACTTCCAGGACATGCACGAGGAGGGGCTTCACTTTGACGCAGAAACGTACGCCAACCTGATGAAGACCCTCCAAAGAGACTGTCGGGTAGGTGGTTATGTCAGCGCGTCGCGGGATATATCTTGCATAAGTGTACTCACAACAGGAAGCCCACTATTATTCCTTAAAAGGAAGCTGTGAAACTAAGTAAGGAAATCATGGATTGGGTCATTTTAGTTTAATGAAAGGAATGCTTTCTGTGGAATTTTCATGCCTTTATTCCTTTGCCGAGCATGTTGACCTGCGCGCTGTGTTGCAACAGAGCTTTGAGTAAGTTTCCTCTAACCTAGGAACTCAAAGCCATGGGTTACCAAAGCTCTTGTCAGTGACCTCTCCTTCTTGTACCTGATTATGGGCACTTGAATACCAACATATGCTGCTCTGTACGTTACATCGCGTACTAATTTTGTGCATGCACGTGCATATGTGCATGAGTTTGAGATGAGACAAATGTTTTGAAAAGAGAATTGTCCATGTTTTTGCCAGAGGGTAGGAGGCAGTTTGTTTTCACTGTGTGTCTGGTTGGCTCTGGATCTCTGCTCTCGTTGCATGGCTGTGTTTCAGCACATGACAGCTCTTCAAACTCTGGATGTGATTAAGACATGATCCCGAGAGCCTGAGAGACTCGGAGTTCAGTCCAAAGATAGCCCTCCAATTTAAAGGTTCCCATTCTTCTCTACTTCAAGGGTGAAGCCGAATGATTATCTCCGGGAGGATCTGAGTATTTCCCAGATATTAAAAACATTGAAAAACAGATTTTCTGTAGCCCAGTCACTTCCTGAAAAAGCCTCCCAGACTTCAGTGTTTAATTTCATAATCTAATTCAAAAGCCAAATCTGTTAAACTTTCACATTTCCTTTATTAAATGACTATATACACTGGAAAAAATGCAATTAGACTTGATTAGCATAATATCCATTTGTTGAAATTATGACAATATATTATAATAGTTATATTTTAATTAACTCAATTTTTCATTAATTGTATTAATTAATTTAATCAACCCATCCATCCATCATTGACATTACTTAAACTCCATACAGAAAAGCCTACTGACTCGCCCTCTCAGCTGGAATAAACTCAGAATCCTCCAACCCCAACGTGGGTAAAGCAGGTACAGGATATCAATGTTTTGAAGGCTGTCTGTTATGCGCTGCCTGGTAATCATTCTAGTTTAGTTTAATGTGAATTTAAGCAACGTTGCAGAGTATCACTAACACATTCATGTGCTACAGTCTGAGAAAATCAATGAACAGACAGTAAAACTTTGGATCACCACTGTGACAGTCATTGAGAACAGTGAATCTTTCAGCTGCGATCGATGGAAGACTTAATATACTATATATCTGGGGCTGAACTGCAACATCACAAGGAAACTAATGGGTTCTTAGGAGAGCTTTATCGGCGATGACAATATGACTTCCAGGCAGCGATAGTAGCTGACTAATGATGGGGTTTACAGCCCAAAGCCCCCTCCCTTTTGTAATCCCATTTGTACTTCAGCAAAAGGTCTTCAATTTATTATTTGACTTGGAATCTGACTAGGTTGTTACTGTAAGCGTGTGTCAGTGTTTTTTTTGTTGTTTTTTTTTTTTATGAAGCCAGACATGAGGAAGAAAAGCTTATTCAACAAGTCCGTGCTCTGCGGGGCAGACTTGCCAGACCCGGTCACCTTGCACTGTGCCATTCAGCAAACAACTTAATGACTTCCAACACGCCACACTGTGCCTTCAATTTACAGTGTCTGGGAATAGAGGAACCTTGATGGTTTTATCTGAAAATAGAGATTAATGGAGGATGGGTTAGCGTTAGAGGTAATGAACAGTGTGATGCTGTGGATGTATTTTAGCCTTTTAATTCACAGAGCACTGTTGTCTCATTGTATTTCTCTCGTCTTCTCTCTCTCCTATGTGTAATTTAAAATCACACCCAAATTGATACGGCAGATCTTATGTTATAATTAATTTGCGATTTTATCACACCTCTGGAAAAATGTGAAAACCTTTCCAGCTGTTCGTTTCCCACCCTCGATGTTAAAAAAAAAAAAAAAAAAAATATTATCACCATAATGAGCGTTTGCAAAAGCTTGTGTGACTTTAGAAGTATAAAAGAGGGAAATTCACGTGATCTCCTCAGGTTATGGTCTCTCTCGTCATCAGTAACTGATATGCTGACTTCCTGAATGTTTTCCTGTATTGTTCTCCCAAGCAGACTGTAGCCAGAATGACATCCTTGCCTCACGCTAACTCAGAGCTTCGTTAATGTTTAACTCACCAACACACATGCACACATTTATCAATATATGCCTTGTCTTCACTGCAAAAACTAAAAAGCCTACAGAATAAATCTAAATCTAAATGGTTCTCTAAGCATTCCTTGCTCAATCTACAACACACAAGAAAGCAAGATGTAAAAAAACCAAAACAAACAACCCTGTTTTAATGCTCAATATCTCATTTATAATGAGAGTTACAACATCACTTGTCAATAAACCTTCAAAAGCTTTATAGAGGAAGTTATGTTTAAGAATACAGAACCTCCAGCCAGACCACACTCAGAGGGAGTGTTTCTTCACTTGTTCCGGTAAAAGAAAAGATCAAATGTCAAACTTTTAGGTCAACAGGCTGATACCAGCAGGAAACTACAGAGGAAAGAAATGGGAGACAATAATAATGACATGCAGTGGTGGCACATACTAATCAGTTATATTTTCATCTCCGGCGGGTGAAGTAAATAATAAGGCCATCTCTTCTTGGCAAATGTTAGTGGATGGAATACAGTCCCCAGCAAGGGGAATATTTTGCCCTCCAAGTGTAGGCAGAAATATATACAACTATAAAGATTTAAGTGAGTTTGATAAGAACCAAGTTGTGATGTTTGTACAGCTGCATTAGAGCATGTCCACAACTGAAGCTCTTGTGGGGCATGTCCGCTCTGCAGAGGTCAGTGTCAATCAGAAAATGTCCAGGAAAGGAAAAGTGGTGAACTGAAGATAACTTTATGTGCAGCCGAGGCTTACTGATGCACGTGGGGAATGAAATCTGGCCCGTGTGGTGTCATCCAGCAGACCAGCTAGTGTGCTTGCTGCAGACGTTCATGCTGGTTCTGGTTGAAAAGTATCAGAATATACACATCGTAGTCAATGGGTGTTAGAAGTAGCTTTCCTTGTTCAGTAAATGTGCTCTAAAACTGGTGCAGTAGCTCATATCTTTTCTAAATGTTTAAGTGGTTTAATATCTGGCTCATGTTTTGTAGCATTTGGTTGAAAAAAGCGGCAAAGAGGCAAATATATTTGGGCGAATTTAAAAATTTGCAGTGTTTTTTTGTGTGTATTTATGTGTGTATGTGTGTGCGCTTTTGCATACTACAGTATATGTAAGTGAATCTGTTTAGTCTCAGCTATGAGAGACTCTGTGCTGTGTAGTTTGTTATTGTCATGGCTTCCTGCTCTCGCCTCCTAAGCGGGAAGCAAAGTGCCCTCTAAGCAGAATCTCTGTCCATTTTCATGAGTAAGCAGCTAACCCCATCACCCCAGGACTGGCCGAAAACACAGAGGGAGGGTCAGCTGAACCCAAGCAACAGGGGGTGAGAGCGTGGACAGATCGGGCAAGTGGAAGGGATTTTTGTCCTACCATAGCGATGGTGGGATTACCAAAAAGAGGTTCAGGTTATTTGGAAGAGCTATGAATCCCCTTATGCTTATTTTAAATGAATGTCAGAGGGATATGGGTGGAGGGGGTTGAAAGTTGACAGACCAAGTTTAAAAGATGTGAGAGAATCTTTATGCAGCATGAGAACCTTCTAGGAAAATGTCTGGTACTGGCTCTTCCTTTTAAGTCTCTTCTCTCCATTACGCTGCAGTTCCCCTGACACTCCCTGAACACCAAAACAACATACGTCATTAATAATTTATGTTGAACTCTACTGTACGGGGGGAGGGAGAGAGAGGGGCTCTGTGTGTGAGCGCGTGCGTGAGCTCGTGCTCGTGCACGTGCGTATGTGTGTGCGTGCAGCTGCCGTCAGTGACACAAAAGTGATAATGACACCGATGCTGATGGTGACGTGAAGCTGTCAGCAGAGATTTATCCACAGTTGATGTTTGAGTATGGAGACTTTCTCAACTCGCTGCCAACTGAATGTGATCAAGATAATGAGAGTAAAAATCTCTCTGATACAGAAAATTTCTAGAAATAGAAAGATTTAGTCAGTGTACTCATGAACTTGGTTTAGTGAATTGTAAGATGTTAGTGTAAGTGTGACTATGGCACGTTTTACTGTCTTTCCCTTTTTTGTTGATCATGTGGTTTTCTGAAAACAAAACAAGAGTGAAGTAAAAACTGAAGAAACCTCTCAGAAACTGAAACTTGTCATTGTAGTCAGGTGTAATGAATAATGAATTCAGATCTGGTTTAATTATCTGGGTTACCAGCATGTTTTAATCTTTGTAAATCTTGAGTGTAAACTATAATGAGAAGAGAAAACGTAGACCATCATTATATATTATTTAGATAAAACACGGGTGTTAGAACCAGATTTGGGATAATGACTGCATGCAACTTCAAACTTATTTGTAATGTAAAAATATTAATAAATGTGTTTTATTTTTATAGCATGAGAGCAGGCAGAGAGGAGGTGTAGTCCCTCTTTGGTTACCTGAGACACTGCTCATATTAATCAAATTAGAACAAGAGCTGAACCAGCATTCCAGCATTGATGTGTCTGGTATTTTAGTTAGGATAAGTTTGGGAAAATCACATTATTATACTAAACTACATGCACAAAAATTCTAGTGGATAAATCTTTATCGCAGGACATTTATATACTTTCACCATCTTAATAATCCTACAATCAGAATCCAATTGTTTTTAAAACTTTGATTGACATTTTATAGTTGTTTAGGTGTGTGTTTTAATTCAAAGAGAAAAAAATGTAATAAGCTGCAGAATTAAAGGGTTAGGGTCTTAAGTGTTATGTCATGAGGAGCAGGTTGTACTCATACATTATGAATGCGTGCATTAGCGCGAACATTTTGTCGATGGCATCTGGACTCGTGGTCTGCATGTACGTTCAGATTCTGTGCCACAGAGCAAAGCGCCAGTGTGCGCCGTCTTCTGAGCAGACAGATTCAAGAAAGCTTGCAGTGTATTAGTGTCACACCAAAGTGGGGCATGTGAGCCAGCACTGTGGGGAGCTCTGTGGCCTTGCTGGCACAGAGATGGATTGGTAGAGGAGTGCTTCAATGTGGAATAAACTGAAAAAAAAAACACCAGTGTTGTGACAAAGCCCACTATCTACAGTAGTGTTAGAGTATTTGACTTTCTTATTCATTGAAAGAAAATGGAGCTTTTCACACCTTTTTCATGGATAACTGAGATTTCTAGTCATTTTCTCTTTGTTATGACAGTTTTTATTGTTTCCTGGGTAAAGCCGGGCCAGTACGCACAGTACTGGCTTTCTGTGGGCAGCGTGGGGTGCAAGGCTCTATTCAACACGGCTTCAGTTTGAATAGGCTGGAGGAGTTTGAGTGAAGAGATGCAAATTGTTGATATGGGCCCTGCAACGCTCAAACAAATGGCCCTGTGTTTGAGTTGGTCGTTTGGGTTTGGATTTATGTGCTTTCATGCATGTGTATGAATGTGTGTAAGTTATACATTACATACATAACTGGATTTACCTCTGATGCAATCTTCTCTGACCACGAATTAGAAATTGATTAGAGATCATATGTCTGGGTCATAGCTGTCATAATTCTGCTATTTTAAATTTCTTCCATCAGTCGTATGTAGGGCAGGAATGTGTACGCTGGTGGACTGTACAATTCAGTGTCCTAGACTACAATGATGTGGTTTATTGATTTTATTAACTGGGTTTGGTTTAACACAATGTATTTTTCTTCAGTCCCTCACTCCCTCTGCCTTTCTGTAGCTACACACATAACTAGAACCTGTTGAACCTTTGTTTGGCAGATCTATATAAGATTAATCCATAAGAATTATAGACAAGGACAATAGATTATTTTCCTGTCTAGGTCATGAGATAAGCTTGAGAACATGGCGGTGACCCTGACCCCGATTCCCAGATCACACTCCCACCTCTCTCGTTTTCTCTTTACCCTAGTTATGTTGTAAGACTGCTTTTCTTGAGTCGTGAGACACATTAAGTCACAGTTTCTAGGAAACTTGGGCAAAGGACTCCTCGAACTGGTCAATGTGTAACATTTGGCTCACTGTGGAAAAACACCTTGTTTATTTTGCTTCAAACTGGTTTAAACAGAGATTTCCTTATGCACGCGTTCTGCTCTTTGAGACATGAAAGTGTGTTGAGGGATCAAAGTGGGGAAAAAAAAAGAAGATGTTTTTGTAATTACAGTCAGGGTGCTGAGGGTAAATCCCTCCTTTCTGGTTTTGAATTGGGTCAGTGCTTCTCATACTTCTTTTTTCATATTCTATATTCCTTCTGGAAATGTTTTTGGACACTCCTCCCAAACCAGCGCAAAACAATTTAGCTGAAAAAAAAGAAAAGCCATTATGAAAAGAATAATGCTATCAGCACTGACTTTATATAAACAACATGGTTGGCTGTGTCTCAGTTGGTCTACCAATCAAAGCTGTCCATGTATCCGCACAACTTGGGGGAGACTGTGAATCCTGAATTGCTCCAATGATGTGCAAGCACCTTATAAGTGAGCGAGAGAATCAGTGTGTGTGTGTGTGTGAGAGAGAGTGTTAGTGAGTGACTATAATGGATCATTTACTGTAAATATCACTGAGACTGCTTAAGTGGAAAGATTGTTTCAGAAACTCAGAGGTGAAACTTTGGTACTGAGCTTAGCCTTTCTAACGAAAATAGTGAATTTATCTATTGTTTTCATCATTTTATCAACAATTGTATTGAAAGTAATATTTTGAACATAAATTTTCATTTCATGCATAAAATGTATTTAAAAATAACCCTAATAACCCCAAGAATACTGATGATCACATCTGAGGAACAGTGGAACAGACCTCGGGCCTCCTAGAAAATGTCATATTTACTCACAGTTTGAGAATGTGTCACAGACTCGTCACACATTTATTAAAAAGCTGCATTTCTCATTACTTTGACTAGGTTTTGGAAAGTTTTAAAATTATGGACTACAGTCTGCTGCTGGGCGTGCACGTCCTGGACCACAGCCAGAGAGAGGGGAGCGAGCCGGGCCAGGCGGGGGGCGACGGGAGGAGACCCGTGGGTCAGAGGGTGCTCTACTCCACCGCCATGGAGTCTATCCAAGGAGACGGCAAGGCCGCTGAGGCTCTCACCACCGACGACACGTGAGTCGGCTCAGCTGGACGCACACACACCGACACACATTATTGTTTTCATCTCTTACGTGGACGTCAGACTGACTTGCATTCATTTTCTGCAGACTTACTCTATGGGGAGCTCATATTTTGTTTCTAAGGAGACATGAGTCCCCCATGGGATGTACGCCCAGTATAAAAGAATAAACACACACACACACACTCACACTTGGTTATACAAACACAGGCACAGTTCTCGGTATTTACAGCAACACACATGAATGTAAATTTTGTACGTGTCTCTGTTACAAACACTTGTAAAAGATGGGCACACAGTGATTTTATTTAAACAGTGTTGCAGACGAACAGTAGCTGTTTTCTGACTGTGTTTGTGCTTGTTTTAATAGGATGGGTGGCATTCCTGCAAAAACACACAAAGAAGAAAAACTGCTCATCTACTTGGGAATTATCGATATTCTGCAGTCATACAGGTATTTAAACCAGCTGTTTGTACAATAATCTATTTCCAATCCAAAGACATGAACATTAAATATCATAACTTTGTTGACTTTTTGTTAATTAGGTTCTGACTCTACAGTGTTAGAGCATTTATAAAGTATCTTTAAAAATAGAAAGATGTGTCGGTGGTTGCAGATTCAATTCATGACTCAGTAGGACAGCTTGACTTTCTCATAGTTATTGCTGCAGACATCTTGCATCGAATGATCTCCCTGCTCTGATGGAAAGACACTTTACTACACTCCCAAGTGGAGTCAACCTTTTCTCTATCCGGCTTGCTTTAGATGGACACAGCAGACTATTAGTCTTCTTTATTTACACATCGATTTTTATTTATTTATTTTTTGTCCCCGAGAGCAAGCAAGCTGGATAACTGAGAAGGGAAAGAAGTCTACTGCTTCATTGGCTTTTTAGACTCGTGGATATTTAAAGGTCTGACATTAATCTTAGTGTGGGTCGGGACATCAGACGAACACAGCACGGGCAAGGTGATATCAGGTCAGGAATGATGAGTCGGTTCATTTTATATGCGTATATGTCTTCTAACTTGCCTCACTTGAGTCAAACCCAAAATAATTATTATCACATAAGATGAAAGATTTATTTTGTGCTGAAATACCACCAAAGTATAGTAAGTTTGTGCTGCACCAGAGGGAGAAGGAGGTTCGCTTGAGCGTAAAAGGGAAGTTGTGTAAGAGGATACAACTGTGACAAGGCTTCCTCTTGTGTGTGTCCCCCCCCCCC